>JZKD02S1695599.1:33016-69707 GCA_000966675.3 Picea glauca | reverse complement strand
CCATCTCCTCCAACAATTGAACTTTGTAGGCTTGATTGGCATTTAACTATCCCTTTTGGTATCCCAATACCACAATAAGATGTCTTTTTCATTATTTATTTCAAAACCCAAACAAACTAAGACATTAATAAAATTATTACATTCCTCTTTTTGTTCTCCTTCCAGCCCCAGAGTCTTGGTTTTTTTCCATCTTGTATGATTTGAATCCTCCATATCACTAGACCCAGCCTGTGTAAGAAATTCAATCCCTTGTGCCTTCAATGTCAATATAAGATTTCTTGACAGTTTATAATAAGAATCTGACCAAACCATAGGATCAGCCCCAATTCTAATATCCCTCCCATTTCCAAGTTTCCAAACCAACCAAACTGTTATAATAGATAAATATGAGGTTAGTGCTCTCCAAAAATTTGAGGTACCAACCCAATTTTTCCTACCTTGCCTAAACCACTCATACACGGTTTTCTTCTTAAGATATTTTTTAATTATCACCTCATTCCATAGACCAAGCACCATAAGGCATCTCCACAAACTTTTATACGCCAAAAGTTTTCCAAAAGAAAAAATATTTTTTATTCCCCACCCACTAGTCTTTTTTGGTTTTCAAGCTTTTTCCAACTTATCAAATGCATCCCTTCATTAGATTTTTTACCAGTCCACAAGAAACTAAACATCCTCCTTCTTATATTGTTCAGGTCTCTTTTTGGTATCTTAGAAAAAGAAATCCAATAAATAGAAATGCTTTCAAGGATGACTTTTACCAGTATAACCCTTCCCTCTAAAGAAAGCCACCTATGGCACCAGTTCAAAATTATTTTTTCAAATTTTTCTCTAGCCAGTTCCAGTCAGCTCTAGTATAACAGTTTGGTTTTAAGAAGAACCCCAGGTACTTAAAACCCTCATCTATTGGATTTACTTTAAAGGGCAGGAGAGAATTCAATAGAACAAGGTCTTCAACTTCCCACCCTGCTTCTAAAAAGATAGACTTATGTGGACTGAAATCCATCCATGTCGCCTTACAAAAAAGTTCCAATACCTTCTTAAAAACTTCCCACTCAAAAATGCTTCCACTCCCAAACATAATTACATCATCCACAAACATCAAATGTGTTATTCTTATCCCTCTTGCCACATGTATACCATCAGTTTTATTGTCCCTAACCTGCTCTTGTATGGCTCTGCTTAACCCTTCAACAATAAGGAGAAAAATTAAAGGAGATAAAGGGAAGCCTTGCCTTAAACCCCATTGTACTCTTAAAGAAACTAGTGGTTTTACCATTAATCAACATAACAAAGTTTTCAGAAGACACACACCCCAAGATCCAGTCTATTGCTTCTAAACCCATACCCACCTGTAATAAAATAAGTCTTAGAAAACCCTAATCCACTCTATCATAAGCCTTTATAAAATCCAATTTTAGGACCAGTGCTTTGATATTTTTAAAATTTATATTGTGTAATGCTTCTTGTACAACTCCAATAGCATTAGTAATTTGTCTACCCTCAAGGAATCCAAACTGTTCGCTTGAAATACCAAAAACAAGTGAGGTTTTAATTCTAGCAACAATAATTTTAGTAATAATCTTGTACACCAAATTGCATAATGAAATTGGTCTAAAAACTCCAAAGGAATATGGTTTATCACTCTTTGGTATAATTGTAATAAAGGTAGCATTCAAGGCACTAGAAACTCTACCTTTTATCCTAGACTCTTCCACCATTCCTAAAATGTCATTTCCCAAAAGATCAAAGAAAGACAGAAAGAATCCAGCAGTCCAGCCATACGTCCCAAGACTTTTTGAAACCTTCAATCCTTTAAGAGTTGTCAATATTTCTGCTAAAGTAACTGTCTCAGCCAATCTGAGACCTTCTTCCACTGAAAACATCCTTGGATAATTCCTTAAGACTGCAAGTTGATTAGAAATAGCAATGTCATCCCTTGCCTTAAAAACATTCTAGAAATAATCAACTGCTTCCTTTTGTAGTTATATATTATTGGTCATTATTGTTCCATCATCCTTGGTAATATCCCTAATAGTATTGATCTATTTTCTGGAGTTTGCAAAGGCATGGAAAAAATTAGTATTCATGTCTCTTGAAGCCAACCAATTTACCCTACTCTTTTGCCTCCAAGTTTCCTCCTTCTGTATTATAGGACCAATTTCCTCTTTTCTTTTTCTATCACCAACACTTTATCTTCCTCATTCTCAAAACCCCCAATGGATTCAGTGTATAACATATCCAAATCCAATTCTAAATGTTCCTGATCTTCCTTTTCTTCGGTATTTTTCTTCCTTTCCCAAAATATCACCATTGACTTTAGTAACTTAACATTTTTAACCAAAGAATCCATAGGATTTAATAACTTTGTTCCTAGCAATCCATTCCAATTGGACCTCACTAAATCAATGAATTCTGGATCCTCAAGCCAAACATAATTAACTTTGAAATGATAATTGAAAAAATCTTTATCTTGTTCCAAATGAAGAATCACTGGAATGTGATCTGATATCTTTACATTACACACCCAAGATCTGTATCTAAGCCCTGGCGACACTAAAATCTCATCTAACAAGAACCTATTCAACCTCTTTGCAATGTATTCCTTACCACTTCTTCCATTCCTCCAGGTAGGGATTAGTTTTGCAGGCTCAACATCCACCAGCCCCCCAACTTGTATCAACTGGATAAAATAGATTTGTAGAGGACCCGCTCTAGAAAGTTCGCCCCAGAATTCCCAACTCGAAGTGGTAAAGTTTAGATCTCCTCCCAAAATAGTATTATGTTCATTAAATAACCCATCCTTTTTAATATCTTCCCAAAATACCTCTTTGTCAAAGTAAGGACCATAACAATTCAACAACTTCAAACTTTTATTTATATCCTTAACTATCCCATCCAGCAAAATCCCTGCAGGAGTCATGAAAGTAGAAAATTCATATTTGCATGGATTCCAAGCAATTAGTAGTCCACCAGAAAGACCATTAGAATCCACCCCACAAAAATACCAATTTGGTAGTAATTTGAAAAACAAATCTCTCGCTTTTTCTTCGCAAACCATAGTTTCATGTATAAAAAGAACATATGGTTTTACTATCTCTAGGAACCTTTTGAGGGATAATTTATTTGTAGGGCCCCCCACCCCCCTTACATTTAGGGTTTCTATAATCATTTTTTACCTCTCGACGGGTATTTCTGAGCTCTAAGCGACCTAGGTCCATCTAGCACCATTAAACTAGTCGAAGCTAAGTTCTCCTTATCCTTCCCTAGCTTCCTTGCACTTCTAGTTTTAAGTGGAGAGAAATATATTTCCAACCCTTCAAGAACAACCCATTTAAATAGTGAAGCCTCATCCCCTGGACAGATAGTCGATACCCTCCTTAACTTCTCCTCCTTCCCATTCTTTTCTCCATACTTTTGTATAGGATCCCCACTAGAATAAATCGACAATGATGATCGAGTAAGTACATCCCTGTAAATAGGGATAAAATTTAAAAGGGACTCCTCAATTTCATACAATAAAGTCATATTTTTTTGAGAATCAACATTCAAGTTTTTAGGACACACTTCTTCGGCCCTACTACAAACATCATTCTGTGGAGAATGCCGAGCAGTTTCACCCCTCCCTTCCAATCCTATCTGACTCTTGTCTACATGAATTTCCATAGAAGTTGTGATACTAACCTGACTCCCATCAACCACTACCAACCCAAACTTCCTTAAGGAAGTTAGCGCAGGGGAATCTGATTTACCCACCCCCCCCTTCAAACCAGTCCTCTGGTTGCCTGCTCTGCATAGTTGGCCTGGTTTCCTCACTCCCAGAAATTATATCGACCCTCTCCAAACTAGTTACACCCTTATCCAAGCTAGGATAAACTCCTCCACAATTACAAACTCCCCCCCTTCACTTGTTCATTCGAACGGACCACATTCTTCACAGACTTGACAGAAAACCCCCTACCCATAGAGTATCCCCCTCCCACCCCTTCTATAGTCTTCCCAATAATGATTGACTCTTCAATGGACTCTCCCAGGGTCCCCTCCCTACTCAATTCCCTTAACTCCACAATTTTTTCTACCACGGATTGGTTGCAATCAAACCCATGCCTCTCGAAAGTATAAAAAATAGACAGTTTGGAAGAGATATTAGGGCACTGAATATTTAACTTACCAAATTCAAAATTGCTATCCATGGCAAGAGTTTATAAACTTTCACACCAATCTACACATACTATATTCATAACAATTGTCTTCAGCTCCATAGACCCTTCGCCAATTGCTGCCTCTTTCAAATTAATCTTGTAGCATTGATGTGGCAGATGGCCCGGTCCCTTGCACACTGCACATCTAAATGGAACACTCGCGTAATCCAATCTCTGCTGAAACACATTATCGCTCCAAGAAATGTCTATCTCAATTGGTAACCCATCATTAAGATCGAATTCCACCAGAATTCTACCCATTCGTCGGTCTTTTCCAGACAGTAAATTAGGGTCTACATGAAGAAATTTCACGAGTGCATTCCCTATCTCTTTGAATGCCTCTAAATTCCAAAAACCTAACGGGCATCCAGGCACCAACACCCACAAATTTATGAACCTTATATGATCCTTCTCTAGGCTACACGTAAGGTTCCATCACTTTAACATCAAACTATCATTCTTCACCACCCAAACCATATTCAACACCATCTGTACATCCTCTGCAGATTGAAAAATAAAGCAGTATCATCCTTTAATTAAAACGAGTATCTCCAGTGAGTACCCCAACACAAAGACCCAATTGACTTCCACCCATTCATGGATGTCCCTGGCCACCATCCCCCCATAACCAAATCTTCCCATGATCCCCCGCGAAGTGTAGCTACCAACTTCCTCCATCCCAATGTCACGGCCAAGCATAACTGATGGTTTCGTTTTTTTAACTTTCCACACCTTATAACCTGCTCGAAAATTTACCACCTCTCTACTACTATGAAGGGCAGGGATTCCTGTAGCACACCCTTCATGCTTCAAACCTCCCATAGCACTGTCCACCCTATCTACACCTACCATAGCTTCCTGAGAGGCCCTACCTCTCCCTACCCCCAGCTCTGGCTCAACCGACGATAACGAACCAATTCCACTAATATTATTCTTCACCTCACCTGAATCCAACAGTATTTTCACCACCCCCTGGTTTGCTACCACAATGGTCAAAACACCCTCCTTTACTCCCTTACTACTCTGCCTCCCATCCACATCCTTTTGCAAGAAATTCAATGTAGATTTTCCCTTGGATGCACTAAACACCCCTCCCCTTTCCACTTCCCGAGAAAAAATTTCATCTATGATTCCAATGGATCTCATATCCATCGATCCGTTCGAAGGGTTTCCACCTGTCACTAGCCCAGTACGAGCTTCCATCACATCCTCCACTTTACCAACCCTAACGTCATCCAAATTTAAGTGTTTCCAATACAACTTTAATTCTTCCCTATACACCTCATCTGGTTTGTACAAACACCTCTGACTCCACCACAGGTCTTCCTCTAGTTCATCCACAGAGCTCCCAAGAGTTGTCTCCATAAACTCTAAACCCTGAAAGGTGGCCACAAGAAATTACTCCTAATCTAGTCCCCCTACACTCCTACCTACCCCCCATCCTTCTACGCTCATAGTTGACTCCTCTCCTAAAGCCACAACTCAACCATTAAATCGTTCACCTAAGACCCATCAAATCCAATCCAACCCTTTCCAGGGTTTCAAACCAGGGTCTCCATCTACAAGCCTTCACCTCTATAATTCCACCTCCCTCATTTTCAACTTACTTTGGTAGATCCTCCTATATTTCCTTCTATACTATTATTAAAAAAATTATTATATGGATAAATGTTTATGACATTTGAAAAATATATTAAAATGTTAATTATTATTAAAATAATTTAATGTAAAAGTTATATGTATATATTAGTTAAATCTATTTTAATGTTCAATTTAGATGAAATCTCTTTAGGTGACTAGTTCATCATAAGAAGTTTTTTAATTTTAATTTTTTATATATATGTGTGTGTGTGTGTTACACATCAAATTTACTCACTTCAATAGTGTCGCAAGTGTCGTCATTACAAGTGTTGTAAGTGTTGCATATTGACTACAAGTTTTGCAAGTGTCACAAACATCATACTACCATCTTTCCTATGTCGTGCCTCTAACGACATCATAAGGACACTTAGTTCACCTCAAAGACTAGTTTTGAAGAAGAGAAATCAGTTGGCACGGAGTACAAGCCTTTTGCCACTGAAAGAACCACTCAAATATGGATTTTGGAGAGGACTACTCCCCTACCCACTATCAGGGAGTGCTAGCGCTCCTTTGGCCTCTTTGGGGGAGCGTTTGAGCGCTCTGTGCACCCTTTTGGGGGAGAGTTGTGTTTTTTGAGAGAGTTTTTGGTTTGTTGAGACAAATCAGGGAAGAATCCCTCAATTTCTGAAGGTGGTTGTATTTGAATAGAAGGTCAAGGAATGATATTAGGGAAGATCCTCAACTAAAGGAGAGGAATCCTCAACTTATCCCAAATATCTCTCAAGTGGTTGGGCCTCTCCATGGTTATATAAGGAGGCATTGTCATGGTGAAAGGGGGGGAGACACTAGAGATTGATACCAAACTTATGATCCTATAAGTGGTATGAACAAAAGAGATTGGAGATGTGACACTTATGATCTCATAAGTGAGATGTTATCAAAGCAATCAATGTATATTACTTGAGCAAAGGGGTTGGACAAGGATAACTGGAAGAAGTTGTTTCACCTTCATCAAAGGATTGTAAGTACTTTTACTTGTTCTCATCAATATATCAATGTTTGGCATGTTTCTTTCAAACTTATTCATGTTCCACATGAGTTTGTCTTCAGTAGATAGATCTATATTTGAGCTAATCTCAGTAGAATAGGAATTTCATTGTATCTTTGTTTGTTCTACAGAACTTATCAGGGAGCTCAGGATCGAAGCTCAGCCTAGACTTTGCAAGGACAAACATCGTTAATAAGGTACATATATCTATTCTTATCCTTTGTATATTAGCTTGATTATATATAAAAGGATGTCAGTGTCCATGTTAATAGATTTTCTATCTTGGCCTTAGGAGTCTAGAGACCAAGAGGGAATCTGCTTGTCCGCAGGAGGATTCACTTGTAACATAAATTGGCAACTCCACTAGGGAGGACCTCTGATTTTTGTTTCCTTTGCCAGATTTTGTTTTGGCCCTTTTCCCACTCATTTTACCTTCTCCATACTATCATTTTGATTCTTAAATTTGTTTGATTGCCTCTTTATTTCATCATGATCATCTTGATTGACTGAGTTTGCTTGATTTTTTGAGTTTTGGGCATTTTTCTAAACTTTTGAAGCAGAGCGCTCCTCTGCCCTTGCTATCAAAGAGTTAACACTCCATGGTGGTCTTATACAGAGCATTGGAACGCTCTGGTTCCCCTTACACCAGAGTGCTACCCCCCTTTTATGTGAAAAATCCTCTAGGTTTTCAATTTCTCAGTTCAGTTTTTGTTTTTTCCACTTGCTTAGAGTCTCATACTCTCAATTCATCTTGGTATTGGCCTTCAACACCCTTTTTTCTAAGAATTGATCTCTTCTTGTTTGGAAATTTGACATTTTATTTCTTTGCCTTCATGTCACTCTTTGTCTTTGATGACCTAGAGTTAACTTGTTGTTTTCTTCTCACTTATCTGACTAAGTGAAAGCTGTTGTGAGGAAATACAAAGGTCTGTGAACCTTTCCATTTGATCTTTGAGCTCATTTTTCCAGCATTTATCTTTTGTTTGAGGTTTTTGGTTCTTGTTTGCAAATTTGGATATCTTTGTCTTTCTTGTTTATTCATGACGAGAGTGTATTTTTGTTTGTGTGAGGATTGATTCTGATTGTTTAATCCTGAAGTCTGATTGACATTAGAAGTTTTACATCTGATTATCATTCACATATAAGAAAAATGACATATTTTAGTGATTGGTTTGGATATTAGAAGGCATTTCTGAATTTTTTTAGCATTTCATTGGATTTGATTGAGAAACAATTGTATGAGGATGTTGCATCTTAGTGTTTGATAGTGAAAACAACTCTTTCTCTTTCCCTTAAATAGGCATTCATTGAAAGAAAGGACTTCTTATCATTTTCTTGTGCATTTTTTGGGATTTGAGTCATCATACCATCAATTTCATTGTCATACACCCTTTGAGTAAAGAACAACTGCAAAATGAATGCTAATTAAAAATTATCTAGAACATTTTTGTTTTTAGGATCTTCCACCAACATTAGACTAGGACTAGTACTTTGGATTAGGCTATGAGTACAACTCTCCAAAGTTTTCAAAAAAAACATTAGCATCCTGAGATAGGGAGAATCAAATCCAATTGTCGTATAGGCTTTCTGGGATTCCCCTCTCACACAGGGGTTATGCACGAGGTCACATTCGGGAGAATTACCAAGATTATCCCTTCGTGGTTCAACTATTTGTAGTGATCAGATCATATATTGGGGGTCACTTGAGGGTATACCCACGATTATGTGTGGAAGCCTCTTGAGTTGATTTCAGACTTGTTATCCTGCCCATACATTCAGATCAGATTGTCGGTTGTACCCGCCCAGGGGCTGACTGTGAGTTGGTGTCCTTAGTTGCCATAATCTTTAGGTACTTACAAGAGGTGGCGGTGAAGGGAAGTCTTCGTTGTACCTGGAATAGACATTGGTCAAACTCACTTAGGCTCCTTGAAGGGTAAATCCACAATTACTTCATGGAAGCTTGCACCAAGGTGAAAGTCCATTAAGCAGGTCGCCATTGTAACTGTTCCACCATATCCTAGCCCCTTCTTGGCTTGATCACGCGATGTTGGATTTCATCACCAACTAGTACGGTCATCGAGAGAAGATTTTGTTTTCTTGGTTTTGATTCCTAGATTTTATGCTCTTTCTTTTCATTAGTTGGCCCTAGATTTTTAGCATGTATTGTTATTCTCCAAAATTGAGCCTATAGACGATAAAGGTGTTTGTCGATCGCGTAGGATGAAAGGGCTACCTCCGGAAGTCTACCAACCCTTACCTCCTAACCCTCCAGAAGACAACTACCGTAGAGAGGTAGAAAATCAATTTGACGTTGGGAGTGTTGTTGTTCCTCTGTCAAACAATCAAGAAGGCGCTTTGGTTGCGGTTGAGAATCCCACTCCTCGCACAACATCTGTGTCGGTAACCCCTCTCGAACCACTTTTACTTCGTTTAGACTCCCTTGGGAACGTCATAGACGACGAGGTCCCACAGTTACCTAGGAGATATTTTATCGAAACATATATGGGATCCAAAGAACCAATATTTGGTGATGAATATAGGACTCTGTATGGAGGACTTCATCAGGACGTGATATCTATGAGCATTTTGAATCCATTCGACAAAACTTTAATCCTCATGACCCTCCTGTTGAAACGGGACCATCTGTTCAAACTATGAATCACCCCATCTATCAGGTCATTAACCCTACTGTTATGTCAGCACAATTCCATCTTAATGCTGGACTCATCACCTCTACTCATTCCCAAGGCACTTCGATCCCTACACCCACTTTTACAAACTTTCACTCTACAGCTTCACATGTTTTGCACGATCTTACTGGGACATCTTTTCACCAGAGAATGTAGACCCTTGCCATCCAAATAAAACCAACTAGAGGGAAACCACCATCTAGCAGACCTATCCCTCCTGAAATACCACCATCCTATGGTGAGCCTAGCCCTCCCCCGGGGAAAATCCCCTTTTCATGTTCTTCCCGGAGGGAAACCTCTCTTTACCAGCCATACCCCGGTCGTTAATCCACCGCTGGCAGGGGGCAACCTTCGTTTGTTTGAAACCCTTCACAATCCTGGGGAGTATCTTCAGGAGGCACATTTACCCAACCCCACATTGGGGGTCACTCATATCATAACCCAAAAGAAGGAGTATCAAATCTCGTTCCTTCCAGACCATCTTATTGACAATCTTATCCGGGCATCCCAAACACCACCTGGAGTCCTCAAGGACAACAACCTTATCCTCCCCAAGGGTCTAATGTTTACCCTCCCCCTAATGTGTATCTGCCTTTGGGATCTACTTCTTACCCTCCTCAAGGAAAAAATGTTTATCCTCCTTATGGGAAAGAAAATCACCCGGCTTATAATGCTCAGAACCAAACGGGTTATGCAAATGTTTCTTAGCCATCATCGAATCCTGTTTATCCTGGTCAGCAACAACTATATGTAGGAGGACCTATTGGTTACAATTATCCACCTAATCCAGTTTATGGTTCTACTGGTGTTCCTATGCCACACCAATATCATCCACAAATTAATCGACAACTACCTTTCCTTGCGACTCTGGATCTCCCAGACTTGTCTCGGTTAACCAATGATCCTATTTTTCATTCACTGGTTTGGCCAGTTATTCCAGCTAAACTTCCTTCCGATATTCCTAAATTTGACGGAAAATATGGAGAAGATCCAAATAACCATGTGATGACTTTCCATTTGTGGTTTTCATCAAACTCCCTCATGGATGATTCTACACGTTTTCATCTTTTCCAGCAAACACTTACGGGATCTGCAATAAAGTGGTACATTGAACTACCATGTGATTCTTTTCATGAATTCAACTCCCTTGCCATGTATGTCCTCACGCACTTTCAACTACCTATTCACTACGAGACGGGTACTGAACTCTTGACCTCCCTTCATCAAACTAACTCTATGCATATCTCTAACCATATTCATGAGTGGAGATGACGACGAAGGACGATCAAACCAATCATTCCTGACATATTATTGGCGGAGTGGTTTACTAAATCAGTTTTACCTCTGATCGCTCACGATGTCGCTATGGGTGGTGCGGCCACCGAGGACGAAACCATTGCTCGGGCTCAGTACTTAGATTTGGTTTATTCACAATCTATTACTTTGTATGAGTTACTTCTGAATGTTGCTCGAGCTAATATCTATCCATCCAAGCCGTCATCCTCATCTCATGTGGAAAGTGTTATCGGTTCCGTCAAAACTCAATCTACGTCCCAATCGGCCACACTCTCCTCTACCTCCCCCCAAACTCAGATCTCTGAAGTGAATGCAGTTCAATCTTCCCCCTCACAACAATCTGGAGGTAAGAAGAAGGCAAAAAATAAATTAAAAAATACCAATAACAATGAACAACTAAAAAATCAAGCTCAAACACCTGCTACCGAAAAGAAACCACGACGGAAAATGAAATTCTCGTGTATCATTTGTGGTGATGATCACTACAATCGAGACTGTCCACATCACGATGAAGTGGCCAAACTTTTCCAGGGAAATTCACAACCCGTTGTGCTTACTCAGCCTTTTCCACAACAACAATACATGGTTGCTCAAACCCCCTCTCCTAGGGGCAGTTCTAGCCATCCTCATGATGAGTCCTTGACAAGTGCAAATATTTGTATGTTTAATGGGATTAATTTTATCACTCACTCTAAGAAGTACGACACACCAGTTAAACCTGGCAAATAAAGAGTCACTAATTGTACCGATACTTTACCAGATCCATCATCGTCCTCAGTTAGTCCTCATCAATTAATCCTTTGTGTGGACCACTTCAGATTGAGAAACCTACATTTGAATCTATCTTACGCCCTCCTAAGAGAACTATCCGTAAATCTACCTTTAATCCTAGTTCACGTGCCGCCCAGAACTACAACATTGTTGAAGATTTGGCTCAAGCACCGTGTGCTATGTCTGCGTTAGAAGTTCTACAACACTACCCCAGTCAACGTAGAACGCTCTTGGCTACTATTGGCGTTGTTGATCCTGAGTCATCCAACCATATCATGTTTAACCTGGACAATTATACATCTCGACTCTCCCACCAACTTGCTTTCCAAATTGATGTTGTTGTTCACAATCAACAAATTCACCGAACCATCTTGGAAGAGGGAGCCTCTACTTGTGTCATGTCTTTATCATTTTGGAAAAGTTTAAAATCACCCGCACTTAACAAATCCCCAACGATGTTATGTGAATTTGATGGGTGAGGTTTTCATACCCATGGGCTTTTACAGTCCATGCCTGTCCAGTTGGGTGGAAAAACCGTCACTGTTGATGTCGAGGTGGTCGATGCTCCCCTCGATTACAACTTATTACTTGGAAGAAGTTGGTTTTATGCTATGACTATCGTTGCCTCATTGGTGTTTTGATGTGTACAATTCCCTCATCAGGGAAAAATTTTCACTGTCGATCAGTTAGATTTCTGTACACCTGACGCTCGCGCTCCCGCTACCAACAATATTCCATTATTGGTAGATCATAAGATCACGTATGAAAGCGTTGGTGTTGGCTTGCTGAAATATTTTAGCCTTATGGGTACCTTCCCTACACCACTTCCACCGAATACACATCATATTTCCACCATCGTTATGATTTTGACCACAGCTTATCAATATTTGGAATCATTTGACCCTTGGATTGTATCTAGTCCCTTGGAATTTGATGTGGTAGGTGACACCATGCCACTTAGTCCAACCGAAACATCATACATTTCTTTCCAATATGCTTCTCCCTCTTCAGATAACCAACATCTATTGGCACCCGAAAGTTACTTGATGCCATCATGGTTGAATACCTTGTCGTCTGCAATCAACTACATTTCCCTAATTTTTCCTTCTGATGAATCTATTAGGGAAATGTTGAGCATTGACAAGCTACCTCGGGATAATAACTGTCATCGATTCTCTTTTCTTCCCCCTCGTGAAGAAATTTGGGAAGATACACACTCTATCTTCCCTCCTGATGTTGATTTTTCGTTATCTCCCATGACTTCAACTTCCGATGATTTGGATCTGGTAGTTGACATGGTGATCTCTTTGGTAGGCATATTGGAGCCTGATCTCCTTACCCTTGTCACGGCCCTTGACATGTGTTCCTTCCAGATTTATTTTCTTCCATCCAGTGAATATCTCTTGGAAGCCATGATCAATTTTTTGTCCCTTGAAATGGTATCCTTCCATAGAGTTATTCTCTTGGAAGCCATGATCAAGGAGATTCCACGAGCACAATTTTTCTTCTCTGTAGCAAGCTCGTTAAAAAATGAAACAGAGGATAAGAGCACAGTTTCTCTTCTCTGTAGCAAGATCTTTAAACAATGAAACAAAATCTTTGAGCATAGATTTCCTCTCTGTAGAAAGCTCGTTAAAAAATGAAACAACAATATGGGGATTCAACCTGGAGCCCTGAGCATAGTTATTTTCCTGTGTCAAGCTCATTAAAAAATGAAACAATCACCTCTCTTGAACCTTATTTTCATCCACTCTTATCCTTTTTCTCTGTCTAGTAGAGAAATTGGTGACAACCTCAACGTCAGTGAATGAATTGAAGCTTGGAGGGAATGTCTCCAGCCTTTTATGATCATTCTGGAGTTAAGCCACTAGCTTTCAAGATGGGGGCATACCGAGCTTAGTCTTTGTTATTTCTCGTGATCGAAAAAACATGAGAATGTAACCGAGTAGACTTTTATCACTTTTTCGGACTCGCATGGATATATGAAAAAGGAACCCCTTGGAGTCGTCTTTAAGCTCTTTTCAAACTCTCTATACATGAAAAGATTGTCGAGTGATCTTGCTTCCTTTCCCACTCATTAAAAGTTTTGAAAGGGAATCTTTCGAGTGATAATTTATCTCTTTTTCGGCCTCGTAAGACTAATATTACGAAAAAGGACAACTTTGGAGTCATCTTTAAGTTCTTTTCAGACTCTCTAAATATGAAAACCCACCGAGTTTACCTTCTCTCGACTCGTTAAAACAATCATACATTGAAGGGCCCATATGGGATCGAACCCTTACTTCTTCCAGTTCGTTAAACAAAGGAAGAGGGACTTATCAAAGGTGAGTCATATCAAGCATGTGTTACCCTCCTCGAGCTCGTTAAATTAAAAATATGTACTCATCTATCTGGATGGGGGAAAAATTGAAAGAAGCAATCCAAGTAGTTTTTGAGAACACTACCAGTAGCTCTTACAGTCGCTCTTGAACATGGCACTTTATCTTTGCATGCATTTTAATCCACTAAACCTCTACACTGAGCCAATTCTCTCAGTTTCTTTTAATCCTTTGGGTCACCTCACAAAAGCCACAGTATCTACTGCATCATCAAGTTTTGGTCCATGTCAGTTTTCTATTGTTGTACCCCAGTGTTCAAGGGAAGTATCTACCTCGAGAGTCAGCCATCACAAATATCCTGTTTCAATACCTGTGTCAGTCCATGTTCATTTGATCTAACAATTACATCTTTGTGTCAGTTTTGTGTCGTTGATGGGGGATACATCAAGGCCCTCCTTCGACGAGTCTATTCCTATCGACTTCAACACATTATCCGGGAACTAGATTTAGAAACCATTTAATACCTTGGGACCTGCATGCCTCAATGGTAGGCCTCCTCATGTCTGAAAGTGGGTTTACATAATTGACCTCTGATCGGGTGATTCCTCGGATGTTCAAATTCATCTCATCTATTCACATTCGTCAGAATGTACTAGAGTACCTTGGGAATCATTGACATCAATGGTGATCTCCCTCGCACTTGTTAACGGTTTACCTTATTGACCGGTAATCAAGTGGTTTCTGCCATGTTCGACATTAGGACATCTATTCACATGGTTAGATTCGTACTACATCAGGATCGGTAAGAAGACCCTGGGTTGAGTTTTCAATCTTATGTACACTTTGCCCAGATTGCGAAGGAGTTTTTTTTAACTATGACACATATATTGTTACATAGATCTACTTTGTATTGGTCGTGGCTATGTCTTGTCGTCTCATAGATCCACTGTGTATTCTTCATGTCTATGATTAGTTCAGGTCATAGGATTATAGATCCACATTGTATCTTCAGTGGCTATACCATTTTGTCAATATAGTTATGGACCCGCAGTGTATTTTATGGCGACCATACCTAAAAAGTCTTTATCACTCAAGCATAGGTATGTATGCCTTGGGTTTGAAACATATCATAATATTTGTTTAATGGTTGTGTGCAGATTTTTCCAGCCTCTCTGCATCCATACCCTTGCTCGAAAAAGTCTACAAAGTACTTCATTCATCATCGTCTTCTAACTTCGTACTTTGGAGGGCAATCTGTGACACATCAAAATTACTCACTTCAATAGTGTTGCAAGTGTCGTCATTACAAGTGTTGTAAGTGTCGCATCTTTCCCACAAGTGTCGCATATTGACCACAAGTGTTGCAAGCATCACAAACTTCATACTACCATCTTGCCTATGTCATGCCTCTAACAACATCATAAGGACACTTAGGACACCTGAAAGACTAGTTTTGAAGAAGAGAAATCAATTGACAGGGAGTACAAGCCTTTTGCCACTGAAAGAACCACTCAAATATGGATTTTGGAGAGGAGATCTCCCCTACCCACTGTCAGGGAGTGCTAGTGCTCCCTGGGACTCTTTGGGGGGGCGTTTGAGCACTCTGTGCACCCTTTTGGGGGAGCATTATCTTTTCTGAGTGAGTTTTTGGTTTGTTGAGATAAATCAGGGAAGAATCCCTCAATTTTTGAAGGTGGTTGGATTCGAATAGAAGGTCAAGGCATGATCATAGGGAAGATCCTCAACTGAAGGAGAGGAATCCTCAACTTATCCCAAATATCTCTCAAGTGGTTGGGCCTCTCCAAGGTTATATAAGGAGGCCTCCTCATGGTAAAAGGGGGGGAGATACTAGATATTGATACCAAACTTATGATCCTATAAGTGGTATGAACAGAAGAGATTGGAGATGTGGCACTTATGATCTCATAAGTGAGATGTTATCAAAGAAATTAGTGTAGATTACTTGATCAAAGGGGTTGGACAAGGAGAACTGGAAGAAGTTGTTGCACCTTCATCAAAGGATTGTAAGTACTTTTACTTGTTCTCATCAATATATCAATGCTTAGCCTGTTTCTTTCAAACTTATGCTTGTTCCACATGAGTTTGTCTTCAGTAGATAGATCTATATTTGAGCTAGTCTCAGTAGAATAGGAATTCCATTGTATCTTTGTTTGTTCTACAAGACTTATCAGGGAGCTCAGGATCGAAGCTCAACTTGGACTTTGCAAGGACAAACATCGTTAATAAGGTACATATATTTATTCTTATCCTTCGTATATTATCTTGATTATATCTAAAAGGATGTCAATGTCCATGTTAAGCACTTTTTTGTCTTGGCCTTAGGAGTCTAGAGACCAAGAGGGAATCCGCTTGTCCACGGGAGGATTCACATGTAACAATATATATACCTAAATTAGATATATTTGTCACAATACCGATCTTCCTAACTTTGTAATGTTTTTCATCATCCAACTAACATTTTAAATAATTCCAAGTATTTTCTTATGAAGTATTTTAAAGTTCTATAAGCCAATTTTTGTCTCACATTGAAATATTTTATTCACGGTCTACATTAGTTTTTTTTTATTAATATTTTTTAAAATGTCACTTGTCAACTCTAATAATTGTCTAGTTAATATAAGATTATTTTACTTAAGGTGGATATTGAAATATTTTATTTATGGCCCACATTGTTTTTTTTGTTCTTAATATATATTTTGAAATGCCATGGGTTAACTACATGTTGAGCACATAAAAAATTACATGAGCATAAAAAAAATTACACATCTCCTTAATACTAGACTATAGAAAGCACCTTTCATCAAAAAAACAATTGAAAGGAAATAATTTATTATAGTTAAAACATTTCAATGGTGTGTTATTAGGGAGATGTGTAATTCCTTTCAAGGCATAAGAATACACATCTTGTTGAACTAGTCATCTACCACAAATAGATAGTCATGTCCCTTCCTAATTGTTGGAAAATGACCCAAAAAATCCATCGAAATGCTTTCCCAAGGTCGAGTGCTTACATGTAAGGAATGGTATAGACCTCGCTTGCTATCACTAGAATTCTTGGTACAACAAAACATGCATCCTCTAATCTACTAAGCTACATCTTATTGCATTCTAGGCTAATACATAGACCTTTGTAAGTTAGCAATCATCGCCCCAACACCAAAATGTATTGCAACCTTGGAGGTATGAGCCTCTCTAACAAGATGCAATATATCACCTTCAGGAACACAAAGATTGTCTATCTTGTAGAGAAACCCATTCTAGAGATGATAGTCATACTCACCGTCACCTTCTTCTACACGAATTTGTCCCTGTCGCTATTGATACACCTCTTTAAAGTCCTCATATTTTGTGTATTCCTCTTTGTATGCATCATGGGTAAAAGGCTCAATGTGCATAAGAGTTCTCAAATCTATAAGATTGGATGTGGGTGGTATTGAAAGCATATCTTCCAATTTATTAGTGTTTCCATTATTATACTTGATGACTAGATGAAATTGTTGCAAAAAATCCATCCACTTGTCATGTATGGTTTGTTGTAGCATACTCTAGGCCTGCAAATATTGTAGTGGTTGGTGATCAGTGCGTATAATGGTTTCCTTACCCATCGGATAATGCTTCCACTTCTTAATATCTTGAACTAGGCCATAGATTTCCATATCATATGTAGAGTAGTTCAAAACTCCCATATGAAACATCTCAAAATAATAACATATTGGCTTACCTCCATGCATAAAAATTATTCCTGTAGCATACCCACCTGCATATGTCTCCAATTCGAAGGGTTTTTGCAAGTCATACAATGCAAGAATTGGTTCTTGGCTGATATTTCATTTTAGCTCGTCGAAATCTTTCTATTGATTCTTTCCCCATTGGAAAATCTTACCACTGGTTGTTATGGCATGGAGTGGTGCAACTATTGCTAAAGAAATGCTATGAACTTTCATAGGTATTGTGATACCCAAATAAAGCTCCTAACTTTAGTGACATTAGTAGGAAGTGGCCACTTCATAATGGCTTCCATCTTTGCGAGATCTATCTTAAGTTCCCCTCCATCGATCACATACCCCAAATACACCAATGACTACTAAGCAAACTCACATTTATTGAGGTTAGCTAGTAGTTGGTACTTTTTCAAAGTCTCTAACACCTATATGGGATGTGAAATGTGCTCCTTCTAGGTAGATTTATAAGCCAATATATCATCCAAATACACTATAAAAAATGAATCTAAATATGGATGTGATATATCATTCAACAATCTCATAAATGTAGTTGGTACATTACATAAATCAAGTGGCACGACCAACCATTGACACAAACCTTACCTTTTCTTGAAGGAGGTATTATATGTTTCTTCCTTTTTGGCATGTACCTAGTGGTATCTTGATTTGAGATCCAACTTGGTGAAGTACTTGACATGATGCAACTAGTCCAACAAATCATTGATTCTAGGCAGAAGGTATTGATTCTTGAGTGTAATCTTGTTCAAATCTCTTTAATCGATACACAACCACCAGGTCCCATCCTTCTTGGGTATTATGATAATAGGTCACAAGGTGAGGTGTTTGGTTGAATAACTCCCTTCTCTAGCAATGCCCACAATTGTTTTTTCGCTTTAACTGTTTCTAGAATAGATATTTTCTACAACCCAATAGTTGGTAATGGGGATTCAAGCAACAATTGAATCTTGTGCTCCACTTCCCTCTTAGGTGGAATCCCTCCAGGATTTTAGAACACTCCCTTGTATGCCTGCAAAAACTCCATTTTTTGTTTCTATTATTTGTTACATCCCTCCAAGGATGCCTTTACCCTTACCAATACCTCCCCTCACTGATTCTCTCTTAAGAAAATCAATACATACTTCTTACTATAATTGATCAACATTTTGGCTTGGTTATCACTGACCAGTGAGATATTCAATTTACCTCTATGTACATTGATGATGAAATACTTCCCATCCTTGATCAGGTGGTACTAGTTTTCTCTCCTCATGAAGATTCCATCCCTCATGTACATGTATGGGTTTCCAAACACTACTCCACACATGTCAAGGTGTAATACATCCAACTCCACTTCATTAATAAAATATGCACTTACAAAAAAATTGATCTTACATTGTTTCGTGACCTTGACTTTGCATCCTTGTTTACCCACCTTAACAGATATAGGTTAGGATGAAAATGAACCTCTAACCCAAGATTTATGACTGGATCAACTACTATGAGATTGGCCTATGAACTAGAATTGAATAGAGCATCTACCTTGGTCTTCTTGACCCGAATATTTATGTGGAAGAGTTTCGTCATTTTCTTCTCTTTATTGTGATGAAGGATACTTAGATTCACCTCCTTCTACACTAAAACACAAAAAATATTCTCATCCACATCTGAGCTTGTCTCTACCTTATTTCTTGAATTCGTGGCTAAAAGGTTCTTCTTCTTAGCATCCTTCTTACAGTTCTTAGGGTTCAACTCAAGATGTAGTTTCCAATATTTTTCTTCAGTTTGATCATTGATATGGCAATAGTTACAATGGTTACTTGGATCCTTGCACTAATGCGTAGTGGCTATCATCTTATTGTCTTTTTGTTTCTACTTCTTCCCCTCCTTGGAATTGTCTTGGTGTTTTTTATGTTTGGAACCACTTGTTGTCCTTTCTTATGGCCTATATTTTCTAGATATTGTGCTTGCACACATGCCTCATCAACTATCCTAGACTTGAAGAGAATCACTGGATTTCACAAATGGTTATGTAGAACCCCCAGATACTTGAGGAGTATATATGGGTTCTTAGGAGAGATACCCAACATGATAGTCATATTTCTAAATTTGGTGTTGTATGTAACACACCTGACCCCTAAGTACCCTTTCTAGGGATGGGGCATCAAAATTTCACTTACTTTAATCATCTCAAATCATCTCTCCAAGGTCTCCATCCTCTTCTACTCAACCATAACTCTCTAATGACTTCTACCAAACTCAAAATTGAGCTCTGGATTGCAAGTTATGGCCTCCAGAAGTTCTTCAGCCATTATAATTCATGGGAAATGTGGTGCCCACATGGGTCCACCTCATTCGTACCATCCCCCAAGTTCCTACATCCATGGGGAAATTCCATCCACCATCCAATCCAATGGCGGTACATGGTCCTCACTTAACACCTAAGATATAGGGGAGTTCGACATTTGTTTCTTTGGCGTTGAATGTCCCTTCTCCTTTCTGCATGTATGTCCTCCAGAGTCCCGAATTCCTGAACTCCCGAAGGATCCCGAGATCTCTCCACGTGGCTACGAACTTCATGATTTTTATCTTATCCACAACATTGCATCCCAAACCTCAAGAGTCCCGAAGTCCCAGACTCTCGAAGGGTCCACCCTCGTGCATGGGGACGTACTAGACACGGAGGCAAGGACAGGTGGGTCCTGAGTTCTCCACATTCAAAATAAAATAAGAAAGTAAGTGCCAAGGGTGACACACAGCAAGGAAGAGATGACATGTGGCCCCTACAGTGGGTGACACATGTCACATTTTAATGGGCACATAGGGTCTGTGAAATGTACGAGTCCATGTGACACGTGGAACATCAAATGTGGGTCCAAGTTACCCTGGGTGACATCAGCGTGCCACGTCACCCCAGATTGATATCCTTCCAAGCCCTTCGATCTCACAGTCAAGGTGTGTCCATGTAAATCCCTAGATGTACGTCCTTTATTACTTCGTAACTTCGGCATTCAGGGGATCCGTGGTGTGACTTCCTCCTTGCTCCCGAAGTGGTTAATGTTAGGCTGATCACATTCTAAATATATCGATCATGGGAGATCCCAAAGAGTCCCTAGATATACGGTCCTCATTACTTTGCATCTCCAGACTTTAGAGGTTTCAGCGTTATGGTCGCTCTGCTCTACCGAAGTAGGACTTTGTCAAAGTATCGTACGCGAGTCCCTCCACTGGTTGATCGGACGGTTAAGAGGGGTTCTTAACGGACTTCCCAGATCCATGATTTATGTTAATTCGTAACTTCAACGTTCGGCGAATTTGGTGCTATAACACCTCAATTCTCCCGAAGTAGTCAACGACGGATTACCTTCATGTAGATCCAACAACCAAGGGAACTACCAAATCTCTTTGGATTGGAGACTCACGTTACTTCGTGATTGGTATAGAGTTCAGATTTTAATGGTGGGACAAGTTTATCTGCCCTGGTTAGGGAAACCACCAGACATCGTTCAACCTCGTGGGTAATCGTAACCACAAGTTTCCTTTGATCGGTTTGCACATGGTAAGGTCGTAACACTTTGGAGCTCTGAAATCCTAGAGTTCCAAAGATAGAAAGGATTAGCTCCTTTCGGGTCTAATGCAGGGTTCCTAGACCTTGTTCATATGGATCCTCCAAAAATTATCATGGGCTACATGCGAATCTCTTAACCGTGAAGTTGGTTAAGGACACGGGCATGATCCCTCAGTCACACAGGTGAAGGATCTGAAGGAGGCCCCCTCCTTACACAGAGTTTGAACTTGGTATTCCCGTGAAGGTATATTCAATAGGTCGACAAGACTTAAGAATTCCAGTTAAGCCTACCCCGACTCTCTTGTAGACTCACATCCCATAACTCTCTAACTGCTAAGCTGAGGTAAACATAAGACCATTCAAAACCATGGGTTCACAAAGAGACAAGGCACATTTCTACCTTAATCATTCAATACAGAAATTAGCCATAGATATACATATATATTCAATCATCATTTCCATTTCAGTAAACAGAGTATGAAAATACTTATCAGAAAACCATAATCGTGAAATGATTGTTGAAAGGGGTACATGTTTCCACCCAACTGTAGGCACATGAATAGATTTACCGCTGACCACCCCCTAGCTGGATCATGATGCTCTAAGAGAGACTCTTTCTTCTTGCTCAGCGATAGTCAAGGATGAAATTTATTCTCCTCCTCCCATAAGATCTTGGCAACCGGTTTTCTCTGTAGCAAGTAAGGGGGGTCTAAATGAGTACTTCCACAGTCACTCGTCAGCCTCGTTTATCATATTGGAATGAAAACGCTACCAGAAGATTCTTGCACTCAAAACGAGCTTGTTTCTCAGTTCTCCCTCGAACCAGAGAACTGCAAGCGCTCTTTTTATTCTCGAGATTGGTCTTTCATCTCTCTTTCTTCGTAGATATTCATATGCCCCCAAAATTACCTCTTTTCTTTCCTTCCTCGGTAAGGTTGCGTGTGTCTGAATCCCTAGCTCGTGGTCGGGTATGAAATCCCTTGCAGATGGGTACTCTACTCCATCTCCTCATTAACTCTTGAGGAGGACTTTTCCAACTACCAACTCGACTGGTAATTCATTTATGGGTCAAAGGACTATTCTAGGTCTGACCAATTAAATCTAGTGAGGTACTGGTTTGGTGGGGTTCATCTCAACCATTTTTGGTTGCCCTCACCATCTCTCTCATAGCATCATGGTCTATTTTGGAAAACCAACCTTTCAACAGTTATGCAACACTATCCATTTTCAATTAATAACAAAAATACATACATTACCTTTTATGACAAAAGGTTCATCAAATCCAACATTCACGCATATTTAGTCTACCACAGTCTTTCGGCAAGATATAGTTATATTTACAAATTGGGGGAAACAAGGGTATTACAGTGTACTCCTATGCTCTTTTCCCTTTCCTTTTCTTGAAGTAATACCAACAACTCCATTGGTCATCTACATACCCAATAGGGTAGAAATGTTATTTAATGAGGATTTTTAAATCCTCCCACCATGGATGATTTTAGGGTCTAAATTTCTCTCATGGGCTAATTTTCCATGGTTTTTCCAAAAATGAGATTCGCTATTTTAAAAATGATTCGCCCAAATTCTATAGGATAAAATTCTTTTACCTTAAAAATCGCCAAAATTTTATAAAAACTATATAAAATCCTTATAAATTTGAATATTTTTACAAAAATATTGCCAAACATTTATAGTTGGCATATGAAGGATTAGTAAGATTCGCCAAGGATTCTACATTAAAAAAAAAAATCCATCCTTAAAATCATCCCTGCCTCCCACTTAGTTATGGATCGCCCTCTAGCCTAAGTGTCTATGTGTGGCTTTCCCACCAAGTTGATGCATGGCCCTCCAATTTCAGTGGGGAAAATGAACTCTTCTCCTCCTCATCTATATTGTGAACACTAAAATATCCCTTTAATTGTTGCAACCAATGATTCAACTTTACTGCACCATTATCACCTTGGTATGACTTGATATCCACTTTTTCTTCCATTTTAAATAAATATTGTGAAGGGGTAATGGAATTGGAACTTGGCTTCTCTTTCTTGAGCTCTTTCCTCGACTAATTTTATGGGTCTTCATTATCTCTCGGTTTCCCCTCTGGTCTGATCTCTGTGTTAGAGCCTCCAACATTCTCAAATGGTCCAATCTTGTTTGCCAAAGCCGCCATGAGGAGGGTCATATTATGAGAGATATCAATGACTTTCTCTGCTATCCTCGTAAATGTCTCTTTTTTTGGATCTTGAGGGTTTTTTTGAATAGGCTCATCCACCATTGCTAAGGTTATGTGACATTCTTCTTAATACAATTCCCAAATCCTACAACTTCCCACAAATGCTCCAAATAAAACCTCTCTTTGGTACCAATATGATCTGTAAACTACCATGGATATTCCACTGGAAGAAATCCTCACAACAAATCATATACTATTATGAAATCCTAGATTATGCAATTTATTTACTTAGATCCCAAATTAGTTACTACTAGCTTATTGCTTAGATTTATGAAAATAATTGAATTTGAAAATGAAAGAACAAGAAAATATACACACCATCCACACAAATTAACACAAGATATATCTTGGGAAACTCAATATAGGATTAAACCTATCTAGAAGGTGAGGCATATGCCCTGCTCTCTTTTCTTTAGATATGAATAGCAGGTACAAAGAAAGGGGCACTCACTATGGAGTTTTCTTTGAAACTACATCCCAAATGGTTGTTACAAAATCTCCTACCTCCTTTATTACACTCTCCAAATACCACTCTTAATGTTCTGCTCAATTATGGAACAAGTATAATACAAAAGAATGGAACCCCTTCTCTTGCTAGTGGCCCGATATTTAACATAGCCTGGTAGCCATTTAGGGTTAGGGTTTTTACATCCTTTTTGGGACAGGGGAAGACCCAGGGTTCAACTATATAACAACGTACCAACAAAACCCTAACTACCAGCCCTTTCGGCAACACCTGCGAAGCAGATGAAGTCTCACCTAAGGTAGAGGCAGGGGGGGTTGTAGGACTCAAGTGTTTGCAACCTAGTTGGGACATAGATCTGTGATTACAATACTTAACAGAGCACTTAGCAGTTACCATTCATTAGAATTTAACCCTTATTCACATTGCAGGTAAAACCCTAATTACATAACAACGCAGTATTCAACAAGACCTAACACACCAAATCACTTAGCACATAGAAATAGAGAAGATATAGCATTCATTCACATTACTAAACACTAAGATACTATATCAGATGCATATAACATACATAAATATGAAAAAACTAATCATAAATCACATCAATCACACAAAGCAACCATAACACAGGATATATGTGGTTCACCCCCAGCGTGGGGCTACGTCCACCAACTCTTCTTCTTCTTTATTATCTCTTTCAATGCACAAAGCCACAAAGACAACTCTGCATAGAACAGGACATATGCATGCACCTCACCAAATCCTCCTTCTCTGAGTCAGGTCATAGCAAAAAGCCTTCTTACAATCACTTGCACTTATCTCTGCAAGTCTTAACACATAGTATGCACCAAGCCTCTAGCTATGCACTAAGCCGATTCTACTAAGTCTCTCCACTTATCTCTACTTCTTAGATCGCCTAGATATCTATTTATACATTACAAATGGGGCCTAAACATGAATAAACCCATGGGCTGACATCCCATACCTGTTACATAAACCCTAAACCCAAAACTTCCACAAAAGGGGGCGATATCCCATGATCTCCGCTTCACTTGGAGCTTCATCTTCGACCAGCATGTCGAAGTCCAAAAATTCGTCAAACATGACCAGGGTTTCCACAAAACCTGTTCAAGGGCCAACATACCCCCAACACTCATCTATGACTCATCTCGAGTCATTCTGATCTGGGTAACTCTACTTCGAAGGCCTCGAGCTTGGCTCGAGCTGCCTCGGCCTGCTACTTCGCCAGAGCCTCCTTCTCGGTGAACTCTTGAATAACTTTCTCAGTCACTGGTCCTTCCAAGCATTTTTCTACCATGGTGACTACTTGTTCTAGCTGTGCACCTTGTCCTTCAACCTCCTCAAAAAGTGTGCAAGCTTCATCCTGTACTGGTTGTAGCCTCTGGGTCACTTCCATGACTTTACTCTGGATGGTGTGGACCTATTGCTAAACTGTGCTTTGTTTCTGTGACCTTTTCATCCTCTCAGCTGGTGACAGTGGCTTCAATTGTGCTTGCACTGTTTCTGCTTGTTTCTTCACCTCTTGGAGATGTAACTCCAATGTCCTTAGTTCAGGGTCCTCTACAAGGCCCTCATAGGTCTGCGCACTTCGACTTCTAAGTTTATTTCATTCTAAGTCTAATGCCTTGATTCTCTCAACTACGCTCTGGGTAGTTTCCTCTCTCTGATCTCTCACTTCCTATGGAGTGTTTGGCACGAATTGTAGTTCCATTTCTGCTATTCATTATTGGAGCTATTGAATGGATTCAGCAAGCTTCCCTACTTGGATCTCTATTGTGTCTTATTCTATCTATGTGAGGCTCGACATAGAGCAAAGTGCTTTGGTGACTGACTCCTTGACTCCCATCTGCTCCGCAAGAAACTGTTCTTTCTCCTTCTGGATCTGCGCTCTATCCTCTGCAAACTTCACCTGGAGGTCGTTTTTTTCTTGTTGCGCAACCCGATGTTGCTCTATGGATTCCTCCTTTTCTTGATTCAGGGCCTCTGTGGCCTGTTCATTTTCCTCCTGGATCTGACGAAGGTGAGCCTCTGTCGAGTCTGCTAGTCTGCGTAGCTAGGCAGGTTCATCTCCTACTTCTATGTCCCCTGCTGACAATGGCACAGTAGGCACTGTACGGCTCGAGTAAAGAGCATGGTGTACCCCTTTGAGCTCCACCTCGATCCTGTAAAACATTGTATCCTATTTGGCTTCGCTTAGCTACAAGATGTCTTCTGAGGTATCTGATACAGCGGAAATGATAAGGTCAATGTCATCCACCGTGAGCATAGTGTGGAATGGAGATTTATTGGCTTTTGACTTCTTCTGTGATGAAGGATTCTTCAGGGAACCCTTTCTTTTCTTGGATGTTTCTCTCTCTGCCAGGGGGTCTTTAGGTGATGTTACTTCACCTTGCTTCTTCTTGTCTTCTTCCCCTTCATCCTCTTCTTTGTCTACTTCATCACCTCCTCCCCCTTCAGGTGAATCTGATGTAGTTTCCTTTGATGCACTGCTCAATTCTTGTACCTCTTCCTTATTTTTATTCTTGTTGTTGTTGGGTGCATCATATTCTTCGTGAGTGACCATTGGGATTTCGAAGAGGTCGAGGTCGGAGAGTTTTTCCTCGTCAACTGGTACAAGGAACTCTACAGGCCATTCCTTGGTTATTTCTTCCATGTCCTCCTCTGTGAGTTTGTAATAGGACTGGAGTTCTTCTTTGTGTTTGTCTCCACGTGAAGTGATGTAGATGAAGTGTCTGCCTTTGCGGAACTTCACAATTGGCCTAAACTAGTGCAGAGTGTTTGGTGTCATGCGAGGGAAGGATTCAATGGCCCTCTTAAGCTATAGATAATAGGTGTGGAACACCACGTTTGAATACCATTGCTTTTCCATTTCGCTTGAGTACCATAGCGTACTGAACTTTGGAGCTAGTGGTTCAGATGGCTCAATTTCAAGGAAGGTTGCTCCTTCTGGCATATCCCAAGCAATGAAGGCAATGAGGATCATCAGCCAAATGAAATGAAACTCATAGCCCTGATCCTGAGCTTCATGACAGTCATTCTCTAATTGGTTGACGAGGTAGCTCACCTAATTCATTTGCATCCCTTCAACGCATTTTCCTATGAGGTTGATGACAAACCCCGTGACCTGCGTTGGCCTATTCTTCTTGATGAGCTTACCAATGATCAACTGGAAAGCTAGGCGCACTGCACCATTCTCGATGGAGGCTACCTTATAGCCCCACTTCCCCTTCTCCACATTGGCATAGGTGTCTTTTATTGTCTATGCCAGGGGGCGATCTGCAAACTTCCCTGGGTAAAATTCCTATGGGTCTCATCCTTGCATGCTCAATCCGGTGATCCGGTGGATCAACATCGGATCTACTATGATGTTCCTGTCCAACCATAGGTAACCACCATGGAAGCATGACAACAAGATTTTAACACACGCGTTAACCTCCTGATGTCTGCCAAAGTGTGGTAAGTTCATTACATTAAGAATGGTGGGCCTCAAGATGTCCATAGTCCAGTTGGTGGATTATTCTCGACTTCTTCCCCATTGTCTTGGTCAAATACTTGTGTGGTGTGAGAATTCCATAGTTCTTGCGGTCTCCCAAGTTGAAGTCACTGATCTTCAACATCCTAATCCTCTTCAACTGTGGTCCTACTGTGCGTATCCCCTTTGGGAGGTATGCAATGATTAATGTGTAGTCGAAGTCCCTCGAGACACTCTCACAACTCCCCACGCTAGCTAGAGGCGGTATGTAGTCGGGCAGGATTGATGGGATGAGCTTTGCATTTTCCAAGTTATCACGATGCTTGGTTCGTTTCTCTGTCGTAGTCTAGGAGGGTCCAGATTGACGTGCAGTCTATGGGGATGCTTTCACTCCTCTTGTCGACGAAGCTTGTTCTCCTATGGACATGACCTTCTCAGCCATGAGGTCTATGAGAATATCTTCGATGGATTTCTCTACTGCACTAAAGTCACCCGACATTCACGCTCAATATCTAATATATCAGGTTGGTGAACAAATAATCAAGGTAGCAGAATGGATGGTGAGGTATCAATAAGAACAACACGGTAATAGTCAACTCATTGTGGGCTCGAATAATCACAATTGGAAAAAGTGTCCATGATAAGACATTCGATGGGTTAAATAGATAACATTGTAACAAACTCTTCCAACGGGTAGGAATGCCTCAATCAATGCAATTCCATTCGTTATGGAGTGGTCCCAATGGTCCAATGGTGAACGTTTTGGAAATAACTGTGTTTCTAGCCATTCTGGAGCGTCATTCTAATGGTCAGGACACCTCCAACAGTCATATTGCTTCATGGTGGCAAAGTGCCAATTTGCGTTGCTCTTCTATTCAGACGAGGTTCAAGTTCTGCAAGCCTTCCTTCTACGAAGTCCACTCTAGAACCTCTTGCAATTTTTATAGCTTTGCTTTCTTCTTACTGATATCTCTATCTTTCTTTCCTAGGATCCGTGTCTCTCGATTCCTCTTTCCATTCTTGTTCTTATCTCCTCTTAGCATAGTAACTTCGCACTGTTGAGGGTCTTTCATAGGGTTCGAGGGTAATACTTCTTCTCTTACTGTTTCTGGAGTAGATTCTCTACTCTCTTGTATGGATAGGTTCTCTAATCCTTCTTGTGTTCTTTCAACTTTGATAATTAAGTCTATGGTCCTCAGTTCCTTTGAATTTTCCTCTTGTTCTTCCAGTAAGCGCGTTATTCTCTTAGCCATGAAATCCCTTAATTATTTATTTTTTTGTTCTAGAGATTCCTCTTCTTCTTTCCTTCAGATCTAATCTTTCTCTTCCCTAACAAAAGTGCAAAGGGAGCGTTGTTCTCAGCAAACTTAATGGCTTCAAATTATTCTTATGTCACTACTCCATGAGAAATCATAGGTACATGGGTAAGTCTTCCACATAGAGTTAGCATATTTCCTTTAAACAATCCTACTCCTCCTAATGAAGGAACCATAGAAGGATTTCCTAAAATTTCCCAAGTACTTTATGTCATAATGTTCACCTGTGTTTCTGCATCCAATACACAGTCTATGTCGAAGTCTCCTATTCTTGCTTCTATGCACTCTTTCTCTTTTAAAATCTCTGATAAACTGTTGTCTCTGTGATCATTCAATGTTTCTTTCATCTACAATAATATAGCCTCTGATTCTTTCTTTTTTTTTAGCATATTCTTAGTCTCTTGGCCTTCCTCAGGGTTTTATTGTCTCACATTTATATTTTCAACTTTAGCAATCATTCTAGGGTAATCCAAAACTTCATGTTCAATAGCTTTACAACAAAGGAAAATAGGACTTCTACCAGGGCATTCCTTAGCAAGATGTCTCGGTCTTATACAATTATAACAAAGAGTCGATCCTCTATTTCTCTTAAATGATCCCCAACCTTTCCTGTACTACAGATTGGGATCACAGTGATGGACCTACAAAAAATTCTTTCTAGGATCCTGCATCCACTTATTAATCAAACAATTCTTTCTATTCATAGGAATAACATATCTTTCACTATTTCTATCAGATCTATTCATATCATATCTTCTTTCTTCAATTTGTGCCCTAGTTTTTAGACTAGGACCAAATTTATCAAACATACCTAGATCCATTCTTTCGAAGAAAAAATTTCCACTTATCTTACCTTTATCAGATCACAAAGCTTTAAGATCTTACCTCTTTTCTTCACAGCGGACTTCTTTTCTTAGCACAGATCTTCACAAGTCAAGTAGAGTATTGCAGACTACAGGAACACATCTACGCACAAAGCTTTCTCTTTTCCTCAGTTCCCAGCAATCACAGTTTCAGGTCCCGACAACAGAACCATTTGTTGGGACAGGGGCAGACCCAGGGTTCAACACTACAACAACGCACCAACAAAAACCTAACTACATGCCCTTTCGGCAACACCTACAAAGAAAATGAAGTCTCACCCGAGGTAGAGGTAGGGAGTGTTGCAGGACTCAAGTGTCTACAACCTAGCTAGGACACATATATGTGATTACAATACTTAACAGAGCACTTAGCAGTTAACATTCATTAGCATTTAACCCTTATTCACATCGCAGGTAAAATCCTAATTACAGAACAATGCAGTATTCAACAAGACCTAACACTCCCAAGCACTTAGCACATAGAAATAGAGCATATCTAGCATTCATTCACATTACTAAACACTAAGCTACTATATCATATGCATCTAACATACATAAAGATGACAACACTAAGCATAAATCACATCAATCACACAAAGCAACCATAACACAGGATATACGTGGTTCACCCCCAGCGTGGGGCTACGTCCACCAACTCTTCTTCTTCTTTATTATCTTCTTTCAATTCAGAAAGCCACAAAGCCAACTCTGCATAGGACAGGAGATTTGTGCACACCTCACCAGATCCTCCTTCCCCGAGTCAAGTCACAACAAAAATCCTTCTTACAATCACTTGCACTTAGCTCTACAAGTCTTAACACATAGTATGCATGAAGCCTCTAGCTCTACACTAAGTCGATTCTACTATGTCTCTCCACTTATCTCCGCTTCTTACATCGCCTAGATATATATTTATACATTACAAATGGGGCCTAAACATGGGTAAACCCATGGGACGACATCCCATACCCGTTACATAAACCCTAAACCCAAAAATTCCACAAAAGGGGGAAAGATCCTGCGATCTCCACTTCGCCTGGTGCTTCGTCTTCGACCAGCCTATCGAAGTCCCAAAATTGGTCAAACATGACCAACGTTTCCACAAAACCTGGTCAAGGGACAACAATCCTCAACCTTCAATTAGTGATAAGGTTTTGGACTGTTGATAATATTCCTGAAATTCCACATGTGTTTATCCCCACATGTGTGAGTAATGGGGGTTGATGTAGCATCCACTTGTACCATGGTGGTCAATGAGGTAGGTCAACTTGCAGGAGGCATAACTTCCACACACGAGCTCCATTTGAGGCGTTTTTTGCATTGTTGGAAAGGTGTGTATGCATAGAATATATATTAGGGGCTATGAGAAATGCTCACAAAGTTTTGATCCCTCAAAATTCCATTTTATTGCTCAAAATAACTCTAGAAGGTTCTAGACTCCAAATTTCCAAACTAAGACCTGCCACTAAAATGCGCCTTACAAGCCAATTCCTCCAATTTTCCACCCAAAAATTACTAATATAGATGAAAAATTATATAATGATCTAATTAGGATCACCAAGTGTGGGAATTGAATGTTATTTAGTTCCTCGATACAACTGTGGTGGGATAATGGACGGGATTTGGTTTGAGCGATGGATATTTTTTTATTGGTTTTGGTTGTCTGCTGAGGACCCTGATGAGCTTTGGTAAACATTATGGTTCTTTACTCTTCTGGATTGATCTCTCTCTTATAGCCTTCTTCTTAGTGAGTAAGTAGTTGAATGGAGTAAATATTCCCTGCCAAATCTCCTGCAATTGTTTATGTATTCATTCTTATCGCATTTCTTCCCTCTTTGACTTTGTTCCTGGAGAATTTGAGTATTTGTGTGGTGGAATTTGGGGCTTGTTTCCACTTTGAGTGCCAGAGCACCTTTGTAGCAGAGAACTAGTAAATTAGGAGACACATATGTAAGGAATTATGCTCTTTATGTTTTCAACATTCTCTTCTCATTTAAGATTGGTTGACTCTTGAATACCCCATTGCTCAAAACCTTAGTTACTTCTAGTTGTGACAAAGTTAATATATATAGTGAGCCTTTTATAGGCTAGTGTGAATTTAGGTTTAGAGTTTCAAATTGGGGCTTATTATTCAAAGGTTGGTGACGCTCATAAATATGAGTTTTTTCCTTCTTTGAGTTATCCATCCAACACTCCTGTGCACCACGCCCAGTGACACAAACATTAGGATTTCTTGTGTTTTCATTCCCAGTGAGAAGGTAAGTCAAAGTTCTATCTTTTATCATTTGCACTCTTTTGAGGATTCTTGCGTTGATATACGTAATATGAACATAGGATATATCTATGAATTCTGAAAGAGTAATGTGCCACCACGAGTTAATCCAGGACAATAGAGATGTTGTATTATCGGTGTATTTAAAAGTGTCGGAGATTGAGAAAGAATGCACCAACCAAATAACTAACGCCATGAATATTTTAGTGCAATGGAATTAGAGAAGTGGCAAAGAATAGACTTTCTGGGGGTAGAATGTACTAACCAAATAATTAATGCCATGAATATTTTTGTGCACTGGAAGTTGAGAAGTGGCAGAGAATAGACTTTATGGAGTAGCATGTACTAGGTTGTGTAATCTTACTTTTAATCAGTGAATGGAACTCTCAACAATGGCCTCTAATAAGAGGGGAATGAATAATTCTTGCCAAGTTGAGATAAAGGTGGAAAAAACGTTCCACAAACTAAGAGACTCCATGGAAATTGAAGGACAAATCTACCCTCAATATGATAAGGGGAAAGGAGATGAAACTAATGTTCCTATCTCTCACTAAAGTGATGTATTTCATAATTGTATGCATTTTAGGATTATATGTGAAATATGACACTTGTTAGCCAACTTGGAACAAACAATTAGAAATGTTTTGATTTGGTGGACATTAAAACCAATCATATTTAATTAGTTATTTACTTAGAAAACAACTTCTTTTCAAATAAATAAAAATTAGGTTCTAACTTTAAAAAAATTTAAAATGACAATTTCAATTATCTCAACCAGTCAAGGTGTAGGTTTTGTTTGCTTAAATACCCTTAGTAAGAAACTACCCTTTCAAACAAAAAAATAATAATTTAAAATTTTAATTTAATGTTAATAAAATTATTATTTTTATATAAAAAGAGATTTATCTTCTTTAAAATAATCTTATTACAATTAAATGGAAAGAAAAGACAAAGACTCGACGAGGCACTGCTTACTTTGTGATTCCAATTTTTGAGTGTTGTTAGAAGAGAATATTTATAGGTAAACTAATTATTGCAAGCGAAGAGAGGCCACATAAGCTTAGCTAATGTGATGGGACCTCCTCTCTATGTAGAACAAACAATGACAAAGTGGCAAAGTTTCCCTGAAAATATTAAATCTGTCTATTCGTTTGAGCACAAGTCAATCTATACAAGGCTAGGTTGACAATGTGACATCTATTGTGTAAGCATAAAAAGTTGTCTTAAGGAGGGTGAACACTTGATAGATTGGGCAGGAACACGATTTTTGAAAACCTGCAACTGTATGGAGGACTCTAATGGCATTGGTGATTGAATCTGGAGGGTTTTGGGACGTCACTAGTGGACTTTGAGTCACTCCTCTACACCAGGTTAAGGCTGTTATCAAGGTACTACTTTAGCGGGTTGCTCTTGATGACTCTCCAACATTTGGAGGCTCTGAGCATTACCATTTATGGTGGTGGTCCTAGTGGCTCATCTTTGTTAAGCATCTGGAGGGCCCATTTGGGTGGTTATCCTTTTCTATCCAGTTTTTTAGTTTTTTCTAGTCTGGAAGGGTCAGAGGTGCACTAACTCTGGAGACTCCACTATTTTATCAACCTTCAGTGGCCTCCTGACCTTTCCCTGGATTTGACAGGGTCGTTAATTCTCTTGTCCTATATACCTGAACTATTGTGCTATTTATTTGGCATTAACTGTATACTTCTTAACTGGTGGTTTACCTTGGCTTTCCCCCCCGAGGTGGTCTCAGTGGGAGCTAGGTGGCAGTCGCTTATTAGTTTTTGGTAGCCTCCATGATGGAATCTGTCATCAACGCACTTATGAGTGTGGATGACGAGGAGTCTTGGGAGAAGGTGAGCCTCTTTGACCCACCTACCACTCATTTAAACACTGTGCACCTATCTGATTAGGAGTTATTGGCCTTGGATTTGATGCTTCCTTCGGCTCCTTCATCACTATGTCATAAAGGTTTACCATCATTTGAAAATTATGTTTCGGGTTACTCTGCACAGGCACCTACTATGTGTATATCTGATAGTGAAGTTTGTCTGCATCCCGATGGTGTTGTTACGCCACCTTGTGGAGTTTCTAGTATAACTGCTCCAAAGTCGACTCCCCAGAGATTTTCTGCAAGGAAACCTTGGCTTCCAAATCCGACTTGACGAAAAATGGTAATGGGGGATGACCTTGGCTTCAAGCAAGCGGTTACCCTAGCACTGAATTCCCTGGTCGGGAGGTTTTATTACCGACAACGGTGTACCACTCCTCCCTTTACCTAGGTAAAGACACACTGGCTACCCATTTTGGGTTATGCACTGAAGTTATTTTATCTTTCACGTGGTTGGTTCGGCTTCAAGTTTCATTCACCAGATGCTGCAACTAAGATTCTAGATAGGTTGTGGTCTTATGACGAGGGGAGCTTGATGCTAAAATGATGGAGGATATCCTTTGATACTTCACAGGATTATTTTCAGTTTAGGCACCTATGGTTTCTCCTACCTGGCTTCCCACTTAATCTTTAGAGTTTTAAGGCTCTGATGGCTATAGGGAATGCACTCAGTTGTTTTATTAGTGTTGACGAACAGTCTCTTGGTGCTCTTGACAAAAAATTGGGAAGGATTTCGGTGAATATTTATATCCACTCGAGTTTGTTGGAGACACTGGATATACAGTGGAGAGACCAATTGTCTTCTCAGAGGATGGATTACTTGGGTCTCCCCTTCCACTGTACATTTTGTCGTAAGACTAGAAATTTGAGGAGCACTTGTCAGGGTACCGTGGAGGAGGAGGAAGAGGAAAAATCACGACTCAGGAAGATGCCCAGATGTGACTCACATGGCGTGGATTCATTTGCATGGGAAGTCCACCATGCTGATACCTTGGAATATCCTTCACTTTCGGGCTCTGACACACTCACGGGTAAACTCAAATATTTTTTCCCTAGTTTTTTTTATTCTCTTACATCTTGGGAATAGTTAGCTCTGGACATGACTACACGATCGGGGACTATGCCTTTAAATCCTCCATGTATACCTTTGTTTTTTACTAAGGTTTCCTCCTCGACCTTAAAGGATTGTCCACATTTTCATTTGGGGGACATGGTTTCGATTCACCCACACCGGGTTAACTTTCCACAGTAGGAGACTAGGAAGTATACTTCTGCTACTACCAGCTCCATACTTGGGATGGGGACCCCCATTTTCGATGTTGTTGAGATTTCTAAGGGATCTCAGTTGGACGTTGAGGAGGGGGGTAAAGAACCTTATATTCTCTTAGGTTATAGGGAGGATGAACCAAGTGACTGCTCTTTGGGGGAGACTCTGGACTTACTAGTCCCACTGCTTCGCGAGGTGGATGTTTCTGTCCCTCTTACTACTTTTCGAGGTAAAACTGTTGTTACAATTCCGGGTTCCACTGAACTTACTGGTCAGACGGGGAACTATTTTGGGGGGGTTGGGACTAGCTATGCTTGGTCTCTAGGCTTGGGTTACGATACTTCTCCTATAAAGACAAGAAGCGCCCACAAGAAGGTTGATCCGGATTATTTTCGGCACAAGATGAGAGTGGAGATATAATAAAGAGATGCACAGAGATATCACGGATATCCAATAATATAACATAAATTTATCATAGATGCGACCATAAACACAAAGATATAGTAATACATGATTTCTATTAATGAAATAAATGTACAGAGACTGTAAAAATACAGAGTGAAAGACTTGCTAGAATGGTGGCAACTTATCTCTGAGAAGAGATGTGACGGCTACTCCCATTCGCAAGAATATGATTATTGCAATGAGGCTCTAAGGGCCTTTTTAACATAAGGAAAATCCAAAACCCTAACCCCAGAAGATGAAAATACAAAAGGTTTGCAAGCCCCGATGGGGGTAGTTGATACGTCAACTTCTCATGGGCGTAACTTTTGCATACGATCTCCTTTTGGGGCGCTCGATACACCGTTAGAAATATCTATCTGAGGAATACAACTTTTGTGTGAGAAAAATTGAAATTTGTTCCATGTTGCTCCCCATTTTCCCAATTTAGGGTCTCAAAATGGCTTCGAAAGTTCAGAACCCGAAAAACTGCTAAAAATAGTAAATTACCAAAATTGCCAGAAAAATGTTTTGAGCTAGTTGGAAAAGGTGTGTGACCACTAATATCCACCTGGATCAAAGGCCACCCTCACTGTTGATACACTTGACCTTACTACTACTATTGTTTCTGACTCTAGGGCGCCTAGAGGCATGAAAGCCCTTGCACGGGCTAAATCGTGATCTTACTCTCTTTAAACATTAGAGGGGTGGGGGGATCCTTAAAAATGGCTTCCATGAGAAGATTACTTTGTAAAGTCAAACCTGACATCATTTTGTTACAAGATATGCTTGTAGAAGAGGATAAGGCACATCAATTTATGTTAAATTTTGTTCCTAGCTAGTATCCGTGCATTGTTATCTCCGTGGGTAACTCGGGTGGCCTATTGGTGACTTGGGACCCCAAAATTTTGTTCTAGATCCTTCACTCTGCAGCGGGGGAATTTTACTTATTTGCATCACTTTAGAAAAAACAAAGTTATTAATTTACTTAATGTATATGGTCCCTGTAGTGGGAGACAAATATTTTGGGATCGGATGGTAGCCAATGGGTTGTTGGCTGCTAAAAATTTGATTCTTGAAGGAGATTTGAATTTCACTACAGGTGCGGGTGAGGTTTGGGGAGTGGAGGCTCAACTGGACAAGATTGCAGATTATTTTAAAATTTTGTTCCAGGACCATCAGTTGGTTGACCTGGTACCAGATGATGTGGTACCAACGTGGAGGAATGGCAGAACTGGGGG
>JZKD02S1695599.1:12622-32962 GCA_000966675.3 Picea glauca | reverse complement strand
TTATACTGTATCCTGGCTACGGAAATTTTATTACATGATGAGGGAAGGTATCGGTCATGGGTTGATCTTCCCTATGTATCAGACCATGCACCAGTGATAGCTCAATTTGACTTACAACAGTTTCTGGTGGCTTATCCATTTAAGTTAAACGCATCATGGATGGCGGAGGAGGAATTCTCAACTGTCGTGAAAGAAGTTTGGAAGGATACTGGTTTTCTACTGGAATCTGATATCCAACACTGATTTGTGTGGAAACTAAAAGTGCCGAAGGCTCGGATTAAAACCTAGGATAGGCACAGACGACGTGAAAATCTTCTTAAGTTGGAATCTTTGGAGTTGGAACTTAGGGTGGGTTACTCTGGTCTATCGAGAGATGGGCTGGACACTACTACATAATGTCATTTGAAATCCTTGGAGGTAGAGCGTAATCAAATCCTTTTACTTGAAGAGGATTACTGGAGACAAAAGAGCTGCACAATCTAGATAAAGTGTGGGGATTGGAATACAATTTTTTTTCAAAAGTTTCCAGCGCTAGAAGGAATCAGAAACACATTTGGGAGATTAATGATGAATCTTGTCAGAACCATAGAGGACAAGAGGCACTTAAAAAAGAGGCCACTAGATATTTTAAAAAGATGTTCATAGCAGACCCTTCTATTGCACCAGTGGAACAAGTAAACTTAGCCAGGTTATTCCCTTGATTTGTATATGTGGAAGATTTTGTGCTTATTGACCGACCGACCACAAAGTAGGAAATATGGGATATCTTTAAACTATTTGTTAAAGATAAAAGTCTAAGCTTAGATGGATGGATGGTCGAGTTTTTCACTCATTTTTTTGAAGTTGTAGGTGATGAATTGCTGGAACTAGTTGAAGATTCTAGAACCAGAGGTAAGATATAGGGTTCACTAAATTCTACCTTCCTAACGTTGATTCCAAAGGAGAATTATCCTCGGACATTTGGGGACTTCAGACCCATTGCACTTTGTAACTTATGTTATAAGTTAATTTCTAAGGTGATTGCAAATAGAATCAAACCTTTCTTCTTGAGGGCTTTGTCGAGTGAACAACTTGGTTTCTTGAAGGGCATGCAGATCTTGGATGCCATTGGGATGATGCAATAATGTTTACACAACATCAAAGAAAAAAGAAAAAGAAAAACACTTATACTAAAGATGGATTAAAAAAAAGCATTCGATTGTGTAAGTTGGGATTTCCTGCATCTAATTTTTGTACAAACAAGATTCAATATCACTTCTATAAATTTGATTATGAGTTGTCTTGTTAGTGCTTCCTTTGTTGTTATGATAAATGGTGAGACCTCCCCATTTTTTCATAGTGAACATGGACTATGTCAAGGGTGCCTGCTCTCGCCCTTGCTATTCATCCTTATTATGGAAAGCTTTACTTTATTATTGAAGAAAGGACAAGCGGAGGGAAGGCTGACTGGGGTCAAGGTCTCCAAGGTTATAAACATACTACATCTTATATTTTTCGATGATGTTCTTATCATGACAAAGGCATCTATTGAAGAGTGGATCGTGATTAAAAATTTAGTGGAACATTTATGTTGTGCCTTGGGATTAAAAGTAAATCTTAATAAATCCACTTTCCATCACTCGAGGATACAAGGTGAAGCTCTGGCGAGATATAAGGATATATTTTCTTACAATTTTACTGTTATAGCAAGATTTGCCTCACCATTGCTATGTTGCACAAAGGGCCTTTTTCCATTTGCCTATGCGGACTTTTTATCCCTTTTTGATGAATCAAGAGCTAAAAAATATACATTTTTCCACATATATGCTCCCTAACTGCTATGCAAGATGCGTATACGCTTGCTGCTCCATTACAACTCGAGTATATTGGGATTTGTGCCAAAAAATACAAAATGAGGTCAGGTTTCCATGTCACAACAAAAGATCTCTGATCCTTGGCCTTCCATGTACTGGAAACGTTCCGACTCAACCCTTCAGTTGCATTATGGAGGCTATAAGAGCACAATTTTGAACTATGGAAAAAAGAGAGAAAGCATTCAACTTTGAGAGCAAAGTTACTCTGGATAAATTACTTCATATTGAGTCTGCATCCCTTTGTCCCTCAAGTCTGAACACAGTGTTCAGCCCCTAAGCTCTTCCCTTATTGTTGAGAGGACCTCTTTGCCTCTTTCTCATGAACTTGCCTTTGGTGGAGGATTGAGTGGTGGAGACCTAGTTGGAAGGAACTTGGTTTCTTGGTTTCAAACCATGCCAACACAGAAGTATGTAATGTTGACACTTATGTTGATCAATTATTAATAGAAATACTCATTTCCCGTCCTATTTGTATCTTGCAAATATATGATTATTATCCATGGGTGTGTTTGTAATGTCTATTAATGGATTATGTTATTTGATGTGCTAACTCCTTATATATCCTCACTATATACTTGCTTTGCTTGTTTGTTGAGAACTTCTTGTAGGTATAAAGCTTTGGGTCAAAGTGCTCAACGGTGGAACATCATCAAACGTTGGATCGAGGTAGGCCTCTTCCTTGTATTGCACATTATTCTATATAGCATATGTTGGAATTGAGTTGATTTCTACAATCATACCTATTTGTTGTGGTTTACCCTTGGCCATAAAGAGTTTTTCCCTTGTAACAGAAATGGTGACTCCACTGGGGAAAGATCTTCCTTCTAAGGGTTGAAGTAATTTTTCTTCTTACATTTCTCTTTTTCCTTTTTGTTTCTTGTCATATCACTGCTTGATAGATCCTGTTCACTTTGAGTCTGAGTTTTCAGCCTTTTACCCTTACCTGGCCTTATTTTAAAGAATATATGCCCTTTTTTGCCTTGACAATCGCGTATACACGCTTGCTATCTCACTGCAAGAAGCGTATATATGCTTTGTTCTCCCGAACAATCGTGTATACCACTTCCCCTTACTTGCTTGCTTCGTTGAGTGACTTTTGGGTAGGATTTAAAGATTGTTGAGCCTTCTTAGGTCTCTGTAGTGTCTGTTGAGATTATCCGGGATGACAAGAAGCCTGTTTGGAGTTGAATTTTTGGGTGTAGTCTTTCTCTTTGTTTTCTATTTTTAATTTGTCCCTGGCTTCTGGGTTGTTTGCTTGGCTGCCTGGTATTTTGCTTGAGTTACTGCTTTTACACACAATAGAATTCATCTGTCAAGTTTCTTATCAGCCCATGCATTTTCTTTTTAGAATATTGAAAATACAAAAAAATAGGCATTTTGAATTGGTTGGCATTTTTGTCTTTGAATTTTTATCATTAGCTTAGCACATTTAGCGAAAGATCATATTTTACTTATGAATTGCAGATTTGAAATTGAAGACTGCACTGTTTTTATTAGCATATCATTCATTGAAAAGTTAAATATAGACTTTGCATTATATCCATATTTATTTTCTGGCAGAGTCATAACACCATGAGTTTCACTTCCATACCTTTTTGAGTAACCATGGCCAATAAAATTTATGCTTTAAACTATAATTGATTAGTCACAAATTTATTTTTAGGGTGCATAAACTAGCTTAGGATTTAGTGCCTTGGAATAGGATTTTGTGAGTAAACTTATCCAAGGCAATTAAATCAACATATGTGTCTGAGACAGGGAATTGAGAAGTCCATTGTATAATCGGTAAGATCAGGAGGCTCCACTCACACCAGAGTTAATCACGAGGTCGCGTGAAGTTAGTTGAAGGGATAACCCCTGGATACTCACCTAGCATCAAAGATATTTATGTGGATTTATTCGTATTTGGGGATCTAGCTAGTGCCCATACCTCTGTGAGAGGCGATGCTTTCAAGGTTTCGGGCTTTGCTACCCTGCCCATACGGTGATCCTAACTTACGACTGCTCACCTGTGCATTAGTTATACAATGGTTTATTAGTTGCTTGACTTAGGTATCTCATAGGTTACTTGCAGGGGTTATTATGCTTGTACCCTGAGTCAGATAAGGGTCGGACAACACACAACCTTTATGGAGGATTACCTCTCTGGGGGGATTTGACCGACTGGTTGTTAAGCCCACGAGGGCCCTTATAACTTATTATGTTACCTCCAAACTTTAGCGGGGAGTCTCAGGTCCCTCTTGGACGAGACATACCTTCTTTAGCGAGGGAGGCCACTCAACCACTTTAGCCCATTTGCATGCATATCGGTCATTTGAATTTTTCGATATTCTCTTTGACTACTAATCGACCTTAGGCGTCTTTTTTGGGTTTCATCATTATGGATAGTGGAGTTTCTTTTTCTCCCTCATTCACTGCTAGCCACCCCATGATACCTGCTAATTTCATAGGGACAGACCCTTCCGTTTTTTACAATGGTATGCAGAACTACAATGCTCAGTCTGAACCTTGGGTCTCTAGCCATTTTTCTATTGATATACCTTCCCCCATGCAACCCTCTCCCTGGCCCACATATATGAATCCTAGCATTGGACCCGAGGGCACCATGGCTCTGATGCCTGGTTCTTTGTTTGATACGAGTTGTGTCCCCATGGGAGGTTGGAACCTTCCCCCCTATGGATCCAATACTAACTATGCTCTTTCAGGAGCCAATACTCAGATGGGTGTCTATCCCACTTATTACACCCCACCCATGTATATTTCGTTCGCCATGTCAGTTCCTTCAAACACTTTTTCCATGACAGGTCCTCAATTACCACCAGGTCTTTCATATGGAAAGAACCAGTTTTATGGTTCGAGCTACCCTCTTTATGAGACCCCTTCACAAGGGGGAAACATATATCCTCACTCAAATAATCCTTATCCTACCTCGGTCTCTTCACAAACCTCAGTGATGATGCCCGTTCAAACCTCTATGGACCATTTTGGCATGAACCAACACCTTTCTGGGCTAGGGCAAGAGGTATACCAAGATCTTGTCTGGCTTGCAATTTTTCAGAATCAATCTTTCCCCGGACCGTGGAATCAAATGCCACCATCTGTCGCCAACCTAGTCACTGTCAGTTATACTGGTGCTCCATCTCCAACCTATGCTAGTCATGTTGGCGATGGGTCGACTTCTTCTACAAACTATGACGACATCTTCCCCCAACCCCTACCAATTATGTTGGGTGCACCGTTCTTTTTTCCCCGAATCATAGCCATGTCACATCTCCCGCTTCTATTCATCATACAAGAGACGACTCTCTTTCCCCTGCTAGTTACATCGAGAAGCCTAGATGCCTCAGACGTAAGCCTAAATTATTTTGCAGGACTTGCAAAGGAATTCACCTTACTCGTTTGTGTCTGATTACTGTTGAGATACCAGAAGCATGGGGCTCACCCAAGGGCACTTCAGATTCTGAGGCATCCATGGTTTCTCTTCACACCACTTCTCCCTTGATCGTCTCAGTGTTTCCACCGATGCAATATTCTCCCGACCTCACCCCCTTTGTTAAGGGTGAAGCGTCTCTTGCCCCCGTTACTATACATCCTCTTCAGCCTATAATTGAAGAAGTGGCCACACCAGTGAAATATCTGGTCAACCCTACTCTCCTTGAAGAGAATGATGCACCTTTCATTCATGTCATCAACATTTCAAATCCTCCCCCTTCTGAATGAGAGAGATTTATTCTTCCCTTGAATGCTCTCCCTCCAACTCCTGATGAGTTTCCTTACGATTGGGATGACCTGATGGGACATCCCATTCCCCCACCTATGTATTTTCCATTAAGAGACATTATTCAAACCATCACGGAGACTGTATCCTCCATTAGCACCTTCTCCTCCTCGACTTGGAAAGCCTTGGGTTTTCCCAAGCTCTTGTCAGCTATCCGCAAGATATTGACTTTCAGCTGAAGGCCGAGACGGGAGCCTTGGCCTCCCCCTTTAAATGTTGATTAGACTCCCAATAACGAGTCTCAGTTAATCTCTTTTCCGACTCATCCAAAAACTGAAAAGATCGTCGAGTGATTTGTCCCTTTCACACTCGTTAAAATTGGATTTGAAAGATCATGAGTCCTAGTTAAGCTCTTTTCCGACTCACTATCAAAAATAGAAAATATTGTCGAGTGAACTTGTCTTTTTCACACTCAAAAATTGGATTTGAAAAGACGTCTATTTGACACAAGTTTACCCCTTTTTCACACCAAGTAGACTAAAAGATATAAAAAAGTACATTTTTTGGCATTAAGTTGTGATTGCATCTCATGCCCTCACTTGTTGTATTGAGCCATTAGCCAGTTCTCGCTTTGCGTTATAAACCGTTGCCTAAGCAGTTTGCATCCTCAACCAAGCAGAGCCTTGTTTTTATCCTTCTCAATTTGACACCCTATACCCTGGAGGGAACATCACCTCGAGTGTCCATCTCCCGCATGCATTTCCTTGCATTGAGCATAGGTACGTTCCACTGCTGGAACTAGTTTTTCTTACTTGCGACACTCGTTCCCTCCTCTGTATCATAGCATTTATTTGTTATGAAAAAACAAAAAATGATGAGCGTGAAGGGAATACTATATTGTAATTGGCAACGTTCGTGTCACCTTTGAACATAGCACAAAGTTATTGAGTCTTTGTGTCATCATAATTTTGGGTTTAGCATGGCCTTAGGAAGCTAATATCGCTACAAAGTTTTCTCTACCAACTGGTTACTCTTCTAGTCCCTATAGAGAACATTATTGATGCCTCCTACATCTAATTGTCACATCATTGAGTCCATGCTGTTGGAGTTCACCATATGCCTCATGCTCTTGTTCAAAGGAATTTTATCAACCTGTGTCAGCCACTCCTCAGAAATATTGACTTTGCATGTCGGCCATACCCTCAATTTGTCTCAGAATCACATGATACTTTGGTCTTATCATGCACCCTGGCCCTACTTTCATCATTGGTAGGTCACCTTGAACCCAACAATCAACATTTCATCATTGGTCATTGACTGGGTGGTTTCCCTTGTGTTTGACGATAAGACATCTATCCACACTTTGGGATTCGTGTAGTGTCTTGGATACCATTAGCCTTATTGGTGGTTTCCTCACCTTTGTCAGCAGTTTTTCATCATTGGCTACTATTCAGAGGGTCCTTTTCATGTACCGCTTGCATTTGGCACACGCGAAAGATGCATAGGGTCGTTGGTTTGTGAACATGTTCTTCATCCGATCTCCACCAAATCATGAAGCTCCTACTTTGTCCCTCGCGCTGACTAATGAGAGATGCCTCAATGCTCTCCTTTTAGCGGGTCTCTTTCCATCGACTTCAGCTCATTTATTCTGGATATGGGACCTAAAGTTTTATGAGTACCTTGAGGCTTGTAGTCATTAGTGGTAGGATCTCTCGCCATTAACAGATGGGAATACATCAATGTCTCCTGATCAATGCATCTCTCAAGTGTTCGACACCAACTCCTTTATTCACATTTGTAGAGATTTACTCGGTACCTTGATACCTACTTTCATTATCAGTAGGTTGTCTCACATTTGTTAACGGTATACTTCAATGAACGGTAATCAAACGATGTCTCATCGTGTTCAACCTCAAATCATTTATTCACATGATGTAGACTTGCACCATTGGCAAATAGTGTAGAAGACTTGAAGACATCACTATGTGGCCGCAACTTTCCTGAGCTATTGCTTCCATTTCATTGGATCAATACCTATTTGACTTCAGTGATCATGGGAGATCAGATTGTACTCCATGGTATACAGATATCTTCAGATTAATTTTTGAGACTGGTTTCACTGGGCCTTGTTCGTGACTATGACAACTTTTGGCATATAACCACATTTGTATTTGCCTATTCATGGCCATGAACACTTGTTTGGTATATTTTCCACATGGATCTGCATTGTATTCTTGGTAGCCATGTATGCAAAGTTAGTACATAATGTAATGAGAAATTGAGTTTGTCCAGCTGGTTCTCTACCACTCCACTTCTGGGTTATTTATAATGTATTTCAGTCATCGCATATGCTCCTCTGATCTCACACATTAGGGGGCATCTGTTATATCAAGATTTGCCTCACCATTTCTATCTTGCACAGAGAGCCTTTTTCCATTTCCCTATGTAGAATTTTTGTCCCTTTTTGATGAATCCAGAGCTAAAAAAATATCCATTTTTCAACATATACGCTCCCTAACTGCTATGCAATATGTGTATACGCGTGTTTCTCCATTACAACTCGCGTATATCGGGATTTGTGCCAGAAAATACAAAATGAGGTCGGGTTTCCATGTCACGAAAAAATATCTCTGATCCTTGGCCTTCCATGTACTGGAAACATTATGACTCGGCCCTTCAGTTGCATTCTGGAGGCTATAAGAGCACAATTTTGAACTATGGAAAAGAGAGAGAAAGCATTCAACTTTGAGATCAAAGTTACTATGGATAAATTACTTCATATTGAGTTTGCATCCCTTTGTCCCTCAAGTCTAAAAACAATGTTCAACCCCCAAGCTCTTCCCTTATTATTGAGAGGACCTCTTTGTCTCTTTCTCATGAGCTTGCCTTTGGTGGAGGATTGAGTGGTGGAGACCCAGTTGGAAGGAACTTGGTTTCTTGGTTTCGAACCATGCCGACACGAAAGTCTGTAATGTTGACACTTCTACTAATCAATTATTAATAGAAATAGTCTTTTCCCATCCTATTGGTATCTTTCAAATATACAATTTTTATCCATGGGCATGTTTGTAATGTCTATTAATGGATTATACTATCTGATGTGCTAACTCTTTCTATATCATCACTATATACATGCTTTGCTTGTTTGTTGAGAACCTCTTGTAGGTATAAAGCTTTGGGTCAAAGTGCTCAATGGTGGAACATCATCAAATGTTGGATCGAGGTAGGCCTCTTCCTTGTATTGCACATTAGTCTATATAGCATATGTTGGAATTGATTTGATTTTTGTAGTCATACCTATCTGTTGTGGTTTACCCTTGGCCATAGAGATTTTTTCCCTTGTAACATTATGGAGTTGTCTATGGGTTTTAGATATTTGGGGTATTTCATAAAAGATGAGAAAACCTCTTTCGAAGACTGAAGATGGCTTATCATAAAGTTTGAAAATAGGATTAAACACTGGTGTAACCACTGGTTAACACTTGGAGGTCAATGTACTATAGCAAAGGCGGTATTGGAAAAATAATTTGTATATTGGATGGCCTTCGCGGCAGTCCCAATCTCCGACCTCACAAAGATTCAAAAAAGGATCTTTGACTTTTTTTGGACTAGTGGTAAAAAAGAACATGGTATACATCTCTGCAGCTGGGAGATACTCGCAAAGACAAAACACTTAGGAGGCTGGGAACTTAGGAACCTCTTCATATGCAATCGTGCATTAGCTGCAAACTCCTTATGGTGTGTTTTGATGAAAGAGGGGATCTAGCATTAGGTGATAAAATACAAATACCTTCCACACACCTTAGTGGCTACATGGCTTAGAACGGCTACAGTTTTGCAACCCTCGGCCTCACAGATATGGAAAATTTTGATGAAATCATTGCCTCTCATTACACACTGGATAAGTTGGAAGCCCGACAATGGTTATTCTGTACTAATCGGCTTGGACAAGATCTTGGGCATTGGCAATACTTCTTTACTTTCTTAGGATCTCCTGTTGGCAATAAAAAATAAAAATATATGTTCCCTGTATCAAGCTAAGGCACAGTCTTCTAGGGGTTTCATTAAAAGTCGATGGAGAAACAGTGAGGAGCTAGGACTTACAAGACTAGAGGCTACTGAATGGCATTCTTTTGTTAAGATGCTTATTGACTCAGGTGTCCACCTACAGACTGGAGAAGATACTTTAATATGGACTGGTGGTGACCAATCAGGTCTTCTCACGGTAAAAAATGTATATAACACCATGGAAAAAAAATACTGGCCACAACAGACTGTGTTGTGGAAAAGACAGATGTGGTCATGGGAACTAGCCTACAAGATCAAACTATTCCTTTGGTTGGCTTTGGAGAACAAAATCCTAACTTGGGATTCATTGTGGAAAAGAGGACGGGAAGGACCTAGCATATGTCCACTCTTTCATAGGGACGAGAAGACCGTTTTACACTTATTTGCAAATTTCCCTTTCACACTCCACCTATGGTAGTTTTTACTTACTGTTTTTAGTCTTGCTTCTCCTTGAGGAGGTATCTCTTTAACAAATTGCTATGAAAAATGGTTGAAACTAGAAAAAGTCTATATTACACTTCCAATAGTGGTCTGCTGGTATATATGGTTGGAAAGAAATAAGTGTATTTTTGAAAATTGTTCTCCTACTGTACAGGGTGTTGGCATCAAAATCAGAGGGATGGTAAAAATTCCCAGTGGACAGTCTTTACAAAAAAGAATTTGCAAAAGAAACAAGAAGACACCTGACATTACTTTGGTATCTAGTTGTTGGTTTGATGGTGCTGCACAAGAGAATGATAACCTAAGTGGGGTTGGGGGCATCATTAAGATCTCAAGAAATACTATTTATAGGTGGACATTCAACTGTGGGATGGGCTCAAATACTAGGGCGGAACTACTTGGGGTGTGGGCCTCTTTAACTTTAGCACATCGGTTGGATATTGATCAACTTCATGTTCCGGGGGATTCAAAGATTGTGATAGATTGGTTAAAATACAAGAGCAACTTACAAGTATCTTCTCTTATGTGCTGGATGGATAATATCCATGATCTCATATCTTTATTCAACATCATTAGATTTGATCATATATACAGGGAAGAGAATGTGGAAGCAGATGTGTTATCAAAAAGAGCACTACAGGTTCCAGAAGGGAGGATCCATTACAACAAATGGCAGGATGGCCACGAGGGCCCTCCACTAACTATGTGTCTCTATCTGTGAACTAGATAGTAAAGCAAGGATGACTACGCAATTAATCCAAGATCTGGAATTACCTTTTTGTGCTTCTCATATGTCATCATGGTCATACTATTTTTGTATTCTGGTTGGCTTTTTGTTGAGTCCGCCTTTATGCTAATATCACTTATGTAAGACTTCAGGGTAGGTCTATGTTTCTACTAGGAAAGGTTATGACTATGCGGTATGAGTATACCTCTTGAAGATGGTTGTAATAGCACAACAATGTACTTTTTTTAATGAGAACAACATATATGAGTATACCTCTTGAAGATGGTTTTAATAGCACAACAATGTACTTTTTTTTTATGAGAACAACATATAAATATATTGAGAAATTTTATGCTAAAAAAAAAAGAGTCAATCTATACAATGTCTGATATTTTAGCATAGCAAGTTCTGGCCTCTATGTCCTCCACTGGAGTGAGTCAACGATGTTATATACATTATCAATGAGTGCAAAATGATGTCCCAATTTTAAAATAAAGGTAATCAATAAACACATAGTTGACACCATTTATTGCACTCAGGGGTGCTAAAAGGACTAAGCACATAGTTGGCACCATTTATTGCAGTCAGGGGTGCTAAAAGGACTATTTATGGTTGTTAGGGTACTAAAAGGACCATTAAATTTTTCATGTAGGGAGATATAAGGATGGATATACATGCACTTATTTTTTTATTTAGGGTGGTTTTCGAGGGCGGTGAATGGATTTAAGCATTCAGAAATAAGATTTGAGCACTCTAAAATTGTGATTTTATCAACAATAATGTTGCGAGATTCAGGTGGTAGTTGTTAGAGAAAGTAAAAAAAGGTAGAACATTTACACTATGGGGTTATCCATATACATCAAAGTATTTAATGTTATATATGTCAAGATATGTATGTCTTATATCCCAACATATACAATATTAAATGTTGTGGTACATATTGTGTGTTGACTTGGACTATTAGTTGTAAAAGATTGACTTGTAAAATGTTTGCAGATTGAGAAAGAAATGTCTTTACAAGTTCCAATTTTTAAGAGATTGGTTGATTGGCTTGTCACCTCATTTATACATATATTTTTCTTCAGATATAGAAAAAATTTAAGCTTTTTGGTATGTGGTATGTGGTATGTAGTTCTTTGTTTATTTGATATATGTTAACTATGAACTATTTTAGATTTGATAAAAGAAAAGGTAATTCAAAAATTATAATAAGATATTAGTAAAAAATGAAATTCTCTCATAAAAATAGATAATGATTGTTTATACAAAATAAAAATAAAAATATATATATATAATTTATTTTGAGATAAAAAAATCTAAATAATTTTTTTTTAAAACCTATACTTATCTTGTAAAAATTTGTTTATATAATATTACATTATTATTATATATATATATATATATATATATATATATATATATATATATATATATTAGATAAAGATATTTAATTAAATTTATTATATATATTAATAAATTTTAAAACAACTAATATAAAAAATTTATAATTCTGTGATTATCGTCTCCACTTTTGTAAACAATGCATGAAAGCTTCCAGGCAACAACAAAGTAGCCGAGTAAAACAATTTTTCTTTTTAAGATGTATGTGACAAATTGTGTATTGAAAAGTATTTGCGTGTGTTAAACAAAAGTCAAGTCTTTTCTAAGACCGCGTGAGGAAAAAGATGGATGCTTCCAACATTAACATAAAAATAAAGATAAACACATAAAGGATAAGACGTCGGCGTCAGAATTATTATGAAGGATTGACGAAACGTAACGAGTCGGAATAAAACAAAACAACTGTTCCTTCCTAGTGCTATAATTAATAGAATCAATAAATAAAAAAATATAGATAAAAAATAGAAGTAAAATTTCAAAGTGAATTAGTAATAATGCTTGGGAGCATGAAGAATCTAAGGTCCCTAACATAGACGGATTTATTGTGTGGTCAACATGGATCAAGAAATCATTTTGTAGAGGGCTTGGAGACATAGCTTGTTACATAAGAACAAACATTTCTCTTCACATACGTTTTCATTAAAAAGACCCTCTCAATCAGTGCATTTGGGTGGAGATTTTAGATATCAATGCTAAGATGATGTATATAGCAATTTTTGTTTTGCACCTATTATTTCTACCTTTTATACACCTCCCTATTGTATATAGTGTTGTGGACTATGTGGTATCGGATATCCCTATTTACAAGCAAATGACCATGAGCATGACTCTGATCATAGACCTTTAACCATAACTCTAAACTTTATCATGCACAAAACCCCCCTTGAAGATAACTTTGGTAACCAAAGGCATATGCTTTTAACAAAATAAAGTTGATCTCTTTTTAAAGGACTTAAACACTGAATTAAATCTTCTATCATATAAAAAAATTATTTAAGACATCTATCATAATTATACAACAACCCTCTCTACCTCCATAAAAAAAAATTCCATTGAAGCATTGTGTAAAAAGAAGAATAGAATTATCAACCCTGTATGATAACGAGTACAAACTTGCTAGAAAATCCATTAGGGATGCCTATAATGAGTGTTTAAAATATGATAAGATTAATAGATACGAAGCCCTAATTTTTTTTTAAAACGACACTACATAAATAGAAAACAATAGAATATTTTGCACATTTCTAAGCTAGATACAAAGAAATTTTTGAGGCAAATCTTGACTCGTAAAACTAAAGAAAATTCTTTGATTCCCCTGCAAGAGTGGAATTACTACCTTAAAAATCTTTAGGAATCCTGTAATGCCCTCGAAAAAATTCCAAAAGTTTTTACAAAAGATGATGTTTTTTCTATAGAAGACATCAAGTTTGGGGTTAAATGACTTACAAATGGTAAAGCTAAGGACATTGAGGGCTACCAAGCTGAAATATTAAAAATTGGAGGGCCTATTCTCATCCCTCACATACACAAGCTCTTCAATTTAGTAGTCAAGTAGGGATTCCCTAAACCTTGGACTCAAAGCCTCATTGTACCTCTTTTTAAAAGTGGGGATAAAAGAAAGCCCTCTAATTATAGGACCATTATGATTAACCCCATTTTATCCAAGCTATATGGAAGTATTTTGGAAAAGAAGATAAGCATATGGTTATAAAGCCATGGAAAAAGAGATAAAGGTCAGGCCGATTTTAGAGGTTATCATTCAACTTTAGACCACCTTATCATGCTTAGAATGATTGCAGAGGAGTGTCATAAAAATAAAACTAATCTCCTTTGTTGTTTCGTTGACTTTAGGAAAGATTTTAACACTGTGTGTGAGACTAACCTTTCGAATAGGTTAGAAGAGCTAAAAGTTCTCTCCGAGCTGAGAGCTACCGTAGTAAGGTTGTATGAGAAGGTTATTGCCAAGTTTAGGAGCACTGAGGATTGGTCAGAAGAAATTAACTGCAATATAGGAGTCAAGCAAGGTTGTCCCCTATCTCCTACTCTTTTTGGCATTTACAGTGACAAGTTAGGAGATTGTTTGGAAGCCACAGGTTGTGTTGGACCAACTCTTGCTAGTATTGTAATCATCCTTCTTCTCTATGTTGGTGATATTGTTCTTATGGAAAGGAATACCTATGACCTTAGTAAGCAGCTTAGAATCCTCAAGGACTTATGTTGTAGTATAGGTATGACTATGAACACTGACAAAATGAAGGTTATGATCATTAAATCCAACAATATCACCTACGATAATTTTGTATATGACAACAATATCTTCGAGGAAGTGCCTTTGTACAAGTATCTTGGAATTGATATTCATCACAAGATCAATTGGAAATATAACATTGAGAAAAGGATAAATGGAGGGTGGAAAGATTATTATGTGCTTGAAAACAATTGTAAATTAGCAGACCTTTTGTAACACTCGCGTTTTCAAAATCCAAACTAGTTATTGGGGTATAGGGTGGAACACGACATGAAAGCAAAAAATGCAGTATTGCAAATAACTGAAGAGGAACACAAAATTTTGAATATAGAGGGTGGTGTCTAAATACATCATTACAACATTTAAGCAAAGCGTACTGTGATAAGAACATCACAATGCATATGTAAGACACCCAACCCCCTAAGTACCTTTTTAAGGGATGGGGTATTAAATTTTTGTTTTTCCTCAACCATCTCAAAGCCTCATCTAGAAGCTACCATCATCTTCTGCTCGTCAAGAGGTTTCCAACAACTGTAACCACGTTCATAAATGAGCTATGGATCAGAAGTTACAACCTCCCAAAGTTTCTGGGCTTTCATTTGTTGAGTCCATCTTAGTACCATGTGACAACCACATTGTTCCCTGTCATTCATTCCATCCGACATGGCACTAACGTGACATCTTCCACCTGACCCATCTAACTCCTCAATCTGGTGGTTAGCATATTTCCTGCACCTAATCCACTCCGACAGACTCTCTCTTACTACACACACTTCGACGAATCTAGCCTATAGATCCAACGACCCTTGGGGTTAGTACATCGATGACTTTGATTATTTCTTAGTCGCCAACTCGCACGACGGTTAAAAACCCTTCTCTTGCTCCAGCTGCACTTAGATTATGTGGAGCCCTTGGAGATATATGTCTGATATTGAATCTTTCTTGCCACCTTGGTCATCGCTTCCATAATGTACCTATCTCCTGTCATGACACGTGGCTCAATATCCAATTGACACATAGACTCATCGCGATGCACCACGTTACCATAGGGTACAAAGGATTTCTCGACCAGAGATTGACACTTGTCCATATCGTATAAACTGAATATGTTACTTAATCAATATTTTCTTAGAATAACACTCTTCAATGTTCAATTATTTAATCCTCATTACGGATAATTGGTCTTCATTAATTAAATAACCCCCCGTAAATACTTTTTTACTTATCCTAATATATTGGCCCAATAATTAATGAGGATTTACTTTCTCTCCAATTCCTTGGAAACGGTTTAGTGCTAATTTAAATATTTAGGTTATAAATGCATTATAATGCAATTAATTAATTATCTCATGATATAATTAATTGCATTCTGAGGTACCCAAATTATTTTATAGTGTACGTAGCTCCATCGTAAAGCACCCAAGTTGCGTTATAATAAACTTTATTATATTTCAAATAAAATTCCTTGGGATTTCGGACCCTAAACACATTGTGCCACTTATCTACCTTATGAATTCTCTTGGAGGGAATTAAATATTATTTATTTAGTATGATAATTTTAAGGCCTGAGCATAAAGAGCCTCATAAAACATAAATATAATTACAGAAACTCTATCTTATTCACTTCTTTATTTACCAACATAATAATACTCTTCCAGCATAATAATTGACAGTTTTAACAAGTATAATGATGAACACCAACAATAGTATAATGGTGAACAACAACAACAGTATAATGATGAACAGAAACAACCGTATAATAATGAACATAATGATAATGAAATGTATTTACCTCAATCTGATGCTGAATTGAAGCTCAACCTGATGCTAAACTGAAGTAGGACTAAAGTTGATGAATCCTGCCCAAACTGATTAACCTCCCAGCGAGCCAGGAACAACCTCTCTGGCTCCCTAGCCCCAGGATTCCTTACGATTTCCTACCCCCCGAGCCCAAAATTCCCAGCAACACGTGCCCCTATGAGAGTCCTCAAGTAAGCTGTCTACAAAACAAATGCAACCCAAACTGCTTCCCCCCTTCTCCTCTCCCCCTCCAAATTTCTCACCCCCTCATAAATTAAAAATATCCCTCCACCAAAAAGACCTCTCCACTCCCGAGTCCTCTCCCCTGCCTTATCTTCCTTCTCCTCCCTTATCCAACTGCCTTCCCCTCATTAATCACTCAACCACCTTATCCCCTCAATAAATTGGTTCAACTACCAATAACAATTATATTATAAAATAAGTCTTAAAAAAATATATATTTTAATAATTCATTAAACTAATATTTATTAATCATTATAATTAAAGAATTAATTAGGGTTGTTACATACACCCACCCTTCAAGAAAATTTGTCTTGAAGTTAGAGTAATTTACAATACAAGGGAAATGACACAAGGTTCATACCTTCATATCCAATATACAACATTATCAGTAAGTAAGCAAAATAAAACTCATACATACTAGTGTGCATGTGCAAAAAATGGATGTGTAGCTAGCACATACAAGTCTCGCGCATGTACTAATGACAACAATTATCACACCTATAGTAATTCTTGTATGCATCCAATCCAATCAACAAGACTATTCATTTTATAAAAGATAATAAACCTATTAAAAGTTTGCAAAATCCCTTAATTACAATAATTTAGCTTAACAATGTTCATTTAGACAATTGTAATTTAGTTAAGTAATTGTGAATACACATATATACATATTTTCTTTTCAGAAGGGAAAACAATAAATTTCACTATAAGGCAAATCTCCATACACTCTCAACTATTTATATTCATCCTTCCTCCCTAACTTACTTATGTCTTCCATTCCTATCCTTCCTCTGCTAGTCTATCTTGGACCGTCAACTATATTGACCTAACTCCAAATAGAACCCGTAAGCAGAAGTGTCACTCTCTTGACCAAGCTTCCCCAGTAGGAAACTGATAGTCATCATCACATGTCTAGGGGAGTGTGAGCTAACACCGTCCTCCCATGACTCCAGGTTTTAGAGGATACACAGTGGGAAATGCCTCCACCTCTCCTAATAGGACTAGGGTCCACACCCTACCATGGAATATACAGTGGCACTATGTTGCTAGGAATTTTGTCATCGTATATTCATTTTCAGGCAGTCTCACCACCTGAAAAACCTTTACTGGTCCACATATCATAGCAATGCATTCGAACCAACATAATTTCACATACAAAGATTCATACCATATTGTTTCTCGGTTGGTGGTCATGACATCCACTTTTATTACCATTATCCTTTGGCTATTTCATAGCCCATTGACCTGCAGATTAGTCTATAACACAAACTCATACATATCTATGAATTATCATCATGTAAATGCACTCAACCATAATATCAATTCGGTATCCACATACCAACAACTTTAAATGTCAAAATTTTCAAGTTAGAAATAGATCACATAATATCCCCATAATTCAATTAGCATTAACCATTCATAGAAATGACATTCACATAATAGATTGCATCATATCCATCATCATTCAAATAACATTAAACATTCATAGATTTTTCATTCACATAATAGATTGCATCATATCCATCATCATTCAAATAATGTTAAACATTCATAGAATTGACATTCACATAGGTTCATACGTCTTAAAAGTTCAAGTGTATCATTAATAGTTTCACAGTGAATAAAAAATAAAGGTGATTAGGCCTTAAGTAATTCTAGATGTCTAAGTCAAAATGTGGCATTACATACACCCAAACTTCGGGAAACATATTCTCGAGGTGGTAAAAAAAAGTGAGGGATGGTCTCGTCATAAGGTCTATGCATCCTCCCAAGTAGCAGATCTTGAGTTATACTTGTCCCACTAGACCTTTACTTGATTAAGACACGTTGATGATTTTAATATATTGTCTGAGACTACCCCTATTCCATAAACATATTACTGTGTCCTGACTCTATCTTATTACTACTTGTAATTTAATTAACGAGAAGACACACTTCTCTGATAGATTTATTCTTCCTAAGTTCCATATTTAAAGTATAGTCTACTAGTCTTACAACCAATTAGAATCTTACCTCATTATCGGTTCTTTAGTTAAGTGACTATTTTATTGAGTTCGATATAAATTTCATTAAGCCAGGCATACAATTCCACCTAGAATATATTGATAATTATAGCCAATTACCACTAACTTAATTATCACTCTAACTCGAATGATACAATACATACACCATCACAAAGTTTCCATTTCTTAGGAACATTAACTAAGATACTGCTAATTGATTGTCCAGTGATCTCATCACTTCATAGTTTGGTCATTGTGTTAATATTATGTCAACCATTAGAAATTCATCCAAATTTCATACCACAACACATGATCTAATAAAACATATCATCAAAATTTCCATTATCGTTATGAAGTAAAGTTCTTTGTTTACAACATAGGCCCTTATGGTATCACTTATGTTTTCATTAGATTATTACTCCTTAACATATTTTCTAGAGTTCATTAACATTCTGTATACTATATTTTCTTATTTATCATTCATTTTCTGCATTTCCTTCTGCCATCACATTTGTTGCCACTTCATGTTTATACACATTATAAATTCTTAACTTAACCTATATGTTACATTACCTGTAAACTCTTTATCTCCTTCACACCCCACCTTTCCCATTTTATTTTTACTTTTTATTTATTTATTTATTTTTGATACTCCAACTACCCTCTCTTACTCTCATATAATACACTCAATTTACCACTAGCATAGCACACTTCACTATGCTTAAAAAAACTATAACTAATTTTTTTTAGCGCTTTCATAAACTACATCATAATGTTAGTTCATGTGTGTCTAATCCACCTTCATATCAATTATAACTCCATCCTTATCCTCCCTCCTATTACTTTGTTTTCACCATTCTACCCTACTTTGAAACATCATTATATTGCCTAATCATTCGTTTTATTTCTTTTGCATATTTGTTTTAATCAACCACCCACCTAATGTCCTCACTCATTACAAACATAAGCATAGATTTTATTTATTATATTCATCCCTTAACCTAAGTTGACCTAATTTATTATGCACCTTATTCTTCAATCTTACTTATAACATATCCTTGCATTTTTCCATATACTTTATCTATTTATTTATATATTTTGGAAATTGTATCTTTAATAATTTTACTAGCATAAATCAATGTGTTTCTCCTAAAGAGACCAACTAACCATATTGAGATAACCCCTTGGGTTACTAAAACTATTTTACTTATTTAATATGAAAATAGCATTCAACCTTGCAACAATTTAATCATGATTAAAATCTCTTTTACTAACCTAATAATTCTTTTTACTTATTTTTTTTTTTATAAGTAATGAATTTTTATCTAATTTATAATGATTTATAAAATTAAACTTTACATGGATATGGTACAATAACCCACTTTAATATGAGAAAAGAGATTTACATCTTATTTCAATTTAATAATGATAAAAATCATTTCCATCAACTCAAGAGTTATTTTAGACAATTTTCATTTTCATTTGACATATTGTGAAATGTGAATCCAAAGTATAATGCCCCATTTTAATATAAAGGAATATATAAATTTTACATCACTTAATAATAATTAAAATCCATTTCATTAATATAATATTTCTTTTCACCATCTCAATTCCATATTAACCACTTAATAATAACTAAAATCCATTTCACTAATATAATATGTCTTTTCACCATCTCAATTCCATATTAACTCTGAGTAAGACTCAATCTAACATAAAAAATATCTGAGCATTACATCAACTTAATAAATTTGTTTTACTTATAATTTTTGTAAAGAATATTAAACTCATTTTAACATGAAAAGATATATTTGAGCCTTTCAACTTTGCATAAA
>JZKD02S1695588.1:121935-132821 GCA_000966675.3 Picea glauca | reverse complement strand
ATTTATGTAATAATATCGACAAAGTTATAATATTCTTTTTTATATATATAAAATTTATATATAATAAGTTTATAAAATTTAATATATAATAAGTTTAATGATATTTATGTAATAATATGAACAAGTTTATAATAATCTTGATTTTTTTTATTTTTTTATATTATATGCAACATTTAGAAATTACATACTTGTTATAGTTTAATTTGGAATTGTATCATATTTGATAGATAACCAGAAGTAACAAATAAAACATTATGAAAACAGTGTTTCAAACATTGTAAAAGAAATAAAAACTAAAAATGGAACATATTAGACAATTCAGGAACAACTCACTTGCAAGAGTTTGACATTCTCTTTGCAACATCAACCTACCCAGATTTTATGTTCCATCCGTACAACTCTCAACACAAAAAGTGTCCAATCTCTCTCTCAACAGGTGTCCAACCTCCCTACCGACCACCTTCCTAAGCAACTATACAACATAACCATTTTTAAAATCTTACTTATCTTCACCTAGTTGTTGGATATCTTTAGTTCTATCCTCCCGCTATGGTTCAACAATAAGCACATAATAGTTTAAAGATAATAATGTTTATTAAAAGTTGTGTACACTCATTGTTTTTTGCTGAAAGGCTTTGTTAATAACTTAAAAAGTTGGGATGCACTTTAATTGAAACACATTCACATCCTTGCATGCGTTATTCGATATGACCTTCATTGGATCGCTCTCATGGATATTTTAAAAATAGTTTCTTCGATATGATCAAAAGATTTACACATTAAAACCAAAACTTAAAACGTTTCCATTTTACAATAAAAACCAATATGTCATAAATGATTGAAAAGAGAGAGACAATGTTTTGTGAATATTGAAAGAAAGAGAATATGTATTTATAACTTGCAAATAATTATTCATCATATCACCTACATCACATAGAGAGAGACAATGTTTTGTAAATATTGAAAGAGAGAGAATATGTATTTATAACTTAAGGATAATTATTCATCATATCACTTTATTTTCAAATATAAATGATTGAAAAGAGAGAGACAATGTTTTGTGAATATTGAAAGAGAGAGAATATGTATTTATAACTTGCAGATAACTATTCATCATATCACCTACATCACATAGAGAGAGACAATGTTTTGTGAATATTGAAAGAGAGAGAATATGTATTTATAACTAAAGGATAATTATTCATCATATCACCTATCACCTATGTTTGCCTAATTTTTTTCTAAATAGATGATTGCAAGAATATACAGTAAAAGTCTTCTTTTCACATTGTAAACACGCATAGATTTCAGAATAATGACAAAACTATGTGGGTACCTTATAACAGTGAACTAAGTTTGGTCTTTTTCAATATCTATATTTAGGTTTTATTTCCTAAGTTTTCCAAATAAGTATAACCTTGAAAACAACTCCAACAACCTCATGTGATAATGCTTGACACATGTGATTATGCTTGGCATAACAAGTTTGTATGATAGATATACTTTGTAATCACATTCATGTGAATTCACTTTGACGACGTTTAAAATCCGTAGTTTTTAAAGTTATTACATGGATTTTGAGGACGTTTTTGATCAATCATAATTAAAGTTTCGTCATTCATTAGTACATGTTATAAACTTTTCCATTATCAACACAACCCGTGTGGTTTGTATTAACAATACATATATCACATATCGCCAAATTATATTACATAATAAATATATTTGAAATGTTGTCATATTTTATACATTCATTCAAAAATCTTAACAATACATATATCACAAAAAGGCAAGTTATATTACATAATAAATATATTTGAAATGTTGTCATATTCTATACATTCATTCAAAAATCTTACAACCATTTTGCAATATTCTACATTAAATATATTTGAAATATTCATTCAAAGATCTTACAAYCATCTTAAAAAACATAAATTCATTTTGCATAAAAATATATGCAGCCAAGTTATTAGGACAATAATATTTTGTATATGCCAATTAAAAAAATAGATTAATTATAATAGTAGTTCTGCAAACTCTCTTACATTTAACTTAAAAAACTAATTTGAATGTTTAAAATATATCTTTTTATGATATCTTTAAATTAATTATACAAAAAAATTAATTTATCTTTACAAATTTTATTAAAATTTCAAATCATTTTTATAACACTATTTTTATAATTTTAGAAATTTAATAATAATTTGAAATTGAGTGTTTGGCTCATGCCCTTAGTTGGTTGCGTTTGCTTACCATTTCCAATCTCATTTTAGTCTTTAAAAGTTTGCTTGAGCATGTGAAAATTGCCAAAACTTAAAAGACTAATATTTTTAATAGTCGAAACTTTCTCTGACGCACTTAAGGAATTCGGCATCAGAAAGGATTAAGCGTGAAAGAAAACGCTAGAGAGAACCAAAGTTGTCGAGTCTCGATCTTCGTTGGCGTCGGCAGATGTGAGATTTCTTTTGCGACAAGCATCACCGATAATATCCCTGATGACCGATCCCTTCGACATCGGTGAACGGCTAAAAGAGTAAGTGCTCACAAAGAATGAAATGATATTACCGATCACCGACTTCCGAAACATTTTCGGCATCGGGGGTTTTCGAGTATGATAACCCACAAAGGAACTACACGATGGAACCATCTCTGAGAGTTGATCCCTGATAAATTTCAGCATCAACGAGTTTTTAGAAGGATAGCCCATGGAGGACGTGATAAGTCAACCCCCGATCGTCGACCCCTATACCTTTCAGCCTCGGCAATCCCAGGTTTATGTTAATGTGTGTCTTCTGTTGAAATACATGACTCCGACTGAGATATACAGTCAAACCACCTGTCTTTTGTTGCCATCTGTCGTTGCCCGAGTGATCATACATACGATCTAGTTATCCATGGGGTCATTGCTAGCTCATGAAACCCACGTTGCACCCCGAACCAGTTTTACCATGTCAGCATCGTACGACAAAATTCGTCGGCATCGGAAGTTTTCTCGGGAGGATATCAACAGAAACATGCATAAGGATATCACCGATTCCTGATCTGCCCACTAAGAAAATGACACAATGGGACGTTTTAGCTCTAAGATACGCTAGATACGACACATTTAAAGGGTCATTTAATTTCAAAATATCGCATTAGTTGTTGATTCGTGCGTGAATCAAAAGGATCGTTTGAACATGCCGATACAGTGCATCTCCCTCCGCGCCTTCGTTGTCAACCCACGTAGAATTTATTTGCAAAGATTCGGCAGTAGATTGTTTTGAATTTCACACATTACTCGTATTAACTAGTTGATACGACTCGTAGGATGTCTCTCGTTATATTATTTTGAGTCATTGTAAACAAGGTTATTATGTGCGCAAAGGAGTTCAGAACATCCAAAGGAGAGATACGAGTAGTCCGAGGATAGCTTCCAAGGTCCAATGAATATTAAACAACGGTTTAGCAAGCATTCCATGTATGTACCGGTCTATGAATGTTTTATGCTTCATTTCATACATTTTTATCCAATGTTACTCTGTACACTTGCCTAAAGGATCGTTTTCGGTTGCAGGAACGATGCCTCCGAAGAAACCCACCACCAGGAAATCTCCAAGAGTACCAAAGCTACAAGAACCAGAGGTGGGAGAAGGTTCCTCCCCAGCGGTTGCAAGACAATTGGAATTTTCTCCAAAGCCGATGAGCGTCATCAAAACAGCCACCAAGAAGGCTTTTGTTCAACCCCCGGCCTTTGGAGAGATAGAGGCGAACATTGGGACCAAGACAATATTCCCACGCTAGGAAGAACTTTTCAAGAAAATCAAGCGGGAGGAATTTCCCTAATATACCCCCCACAACGATCCTGATACGGGAAGACTCGACAATGAAGTCCTCCTGAATGTATGAAAGGTGTATCTGCACATGGTGGCAAGCAGGACTCTAGTATTCCCCTACATCGAACTCCTGAAATGGCTTATCGATCACACTGACACACAAATATGTTTGATTAATGATGACAACAACGAGTGTGCCAGGGTTTTCCTCCCAGTGGAAGTGCATAATTACTACAAGCTCAGAGAGATGGAAGAACGGATAAACACTAATTTTGTTGTAAGCTTATATGAAAAAAATGACACCAAAAAGGCAATGGTGTCGTGGTGGAGAGAGGATAAAAAGTTCACCAATCGGACCTCCGTCTGGTACCCGATTGCTAACCTGAGGGAGTCGTACATCTATCTAATGGACCTCCTCTGCCGATTGCATGGGGAGAAAAATTTCTCCAGGTTTTTAGAGGCTTGGATGCATCTAGCTTATACAGTAGCCATTTTCGCAATAGGTTTTAACTGGGGTGCCATCATCTCCAAACAGTTGAGCACTTTCATACGACAGGCTCAAACGCCAAAAGAGGGAGAAACCCCATCCTTCTATATGGATTCTTATCTATTGGATGTCATTTGTGCCAGAAATGTCTTTGTCGGAATGAACTTGAGCTGGCACACATCAGAGCTCCCAGTCCATGTGTATTTCGACATCTTGTGGGAGAACAGGTACAACAAATCCTACTCTCTCATCTACGATCAGTTTATCCCACATATTTATTTCTTGATATTCAAGAAAGAGTTCCCAAGGCTGTCGGATTCACCCAAAAAGGTTGTATCAAAATTTGGCCATTTGTAGCTGGATGAGCACGATACTTACTTCAGGGTTTTCGGCACCACCGAAGCACCCCATCTATTACCTGTATATGTCTCGGATCGACTAGTAGTAGGGGAAATCTGTTATCAGACCATCCTACAAGGTTATAATGCTACTTTGGTAAAGGATAAGAAGTGGGCCTTCATACCCTATGGGTTTCATATTGGTTTCTACATGGTAAAGGACACCACACAGGCCAAGCAAGAAGGGTTAAGCCAATTGGAGTTCTGATTCCATACTGGTCATTTTCGCAAGTATGACCCCAAGGGTCTAGTCCTGAAGCACGCGTCACAGGTATCATCTTGCTGGCCATATGCCCATGACAGGTTTGAGGATGATATCTTCACGGAAAATGCTCAAAGTTGGGATGAGGTGGTGGCAAGGATGGCTGACCCTAAATAAACCAGGTTTAAGGCCATGAGTTGGGATGAGCAAGCAATAGCCTTGGAACAATTGGCTCAAGAAATTCTCAGGGCCAGCAAAGAAAGGATAGCACCCGAATCAGTTGAAGCGGTGGAAGCTCCTTAAGAAGCCACCGAAACAATAGAGATTCCCCAGGTAACCCCGGTACAAGATAGGAATTTCTCTGAGGTTCAAGTTGTGCAGGGGATGGGGGGACTCTTGTATCAATAGGACTAGCAGATAATGAATCAAATGCGGGATAACCCGGACCTCATCATATTGCCAAGGCTTTCAATCGATAGCCTAGAAGAAAGCCCAGCAGGGCCAAGCGGCCCTGATTTCATGAACCTTGATAACATCAACGGGTCAGATGACCCTGAATCCACAATGCCACCGACTGGATCGTTGGTAGGTGTGATGACTCAGCCAAAGGCAGGTCGAGTATTAGTAGAGATAAGCGCGCCTAATCCTTTGAGCGAATTTATAAATATATATAGTGATGATGAAAGCTCGAAGGTATCTCGTGGGACCCATGTGCATGTCCAAGAAGAAAAGGGACCTGAGAAGACTTCTTCTCCTACTCTTGACGTCCAAAACTAGGAGATCCCACAAAAGGAAATAGAAACCAAAAATGTCCCCGACACAAAGAGGCTCGATGCGCCAGAAACATGAGCAAACAATCTGAAGGACAAGTCAAAACCAGATGAGCCAAAGGAAGGATCCCCGCAAAAGGAAATCGACATTTCAACGACCGATGAACAAGTAAGTATCGAGTCTTTTCCCGATGCCTCTATTCCACTCGTTACTCATATCCTCGACAAGCAATAGGCGGAGTTCGTACCTTCAAATCACAACGAGAAAGTTCCAGACCCCGATCTTGAACAAGTATACACCACCGGAAATTTGGGAAACACACTCACATGGGGTGATCAGCAGATTCCCAAACCTGTGGACGAGGTAGCCAATATTTATGTGATCTCCTACGATCAAAAGAGGAAGGCCATCGTCCATATAAATACAAAGAAAAGGAGGATCACATTGGATCGCTCCATCCTCGTCACTACAAAGAAAAACTTGAAAACACAGAAAATGCCAGAACATCTAAGCTCCTCGGAGTGGGGATTGCGCTCTCAGATGCCACCAATGATAGAGCCAAACGAGATGAAAAGGAGTTGGTCACCGCCCTGAAGGAACTAGAACATTTGCGCCACCTGGCTGAATACTATCAGGGCGCCACTCATACCATGGTATACCTGAGAAGCAAGTTTGAAGAAGCTTACAACCAATTCAAAAAAGAAAGGCACCTTTTTACTGAAAAGATGGGTGCGCTCCAGGAAGACACTCTCATGGCACTCGCAACATGCAAGGATATGGAGTAGTGGCATGAAAGGGTGCAGCAAGATGTAGAGAGACTCGAATACATTGATGCAGTTCAACGGGGTCGGGATAAAGAAGAACACGACATCCAGGTGTTGGGAAAAAGCAGTCTTGATCGCATGAAGCAATCAGTCGGGTATTGGGCTAAGATGTCTCAAGAACCACACCGAGAAATTCAAGAGCAGTGGGCCAAATGAGAGAAACATTGGAAAATTAACAAAGCAATAAAGGCTATCAGACTCCCCGAGTTCAGAAACCCCGACAACTTCGTCGACTTGTGCGACGTAGTCGAATTGCATACCAAGAAAGATTTATTATGGGTCGAATACCTAGCGAAGGTGACCGACACAATACCAAGACAAGTGCAAATATTTATGGAACATCCAATTAGAGATCGGACTGTGCTACAGTAGTTAAACACCAGTCTAGTAAAGTACCGAGCACATGCGATGGAGGTCAGAGGAATTTGCGTGGCTTCGATGGAGCAGCACAGATTTCCATGGGCCCAAACTTGCGATGAGTTGTTTATCAGTTAGTCGGAGTATGAGAAAAGTCACCCTTTCGAAGGGATATCTTGAATTGAGTGTTAAAGAAACTGTTAGAAGAGGATGCCATGTGGTGAATTTTGTTTTGTTTAAATTACACTTAGTTGTTATTTTCAGCTGAATTTTATGTTATAAATAAGAACATCGACCAATTAGTTAAAAGTCAATGGTTGTTGCAAGAACTCTTTCTTTCTAGTTGTTAAGAATTATTTTGAATCTACCATTAATAGAGAAGTCCTTCTGGACCAGAGACAAAGTTATTTTCATCAAATGCATGTGATTAGACGTGGAGAAGAACTATTTCCTATCTCGTTTCATGAATGATGTTGTAATGAGTAAGAGCTATTTAATCTATTGTCAAGTTATCTGGTGCAATATTTTGGTGTTCTTTACTTTAATGATGAAGATGAATCGTGGTGTTATTATGTGATGGATGATTAAGTAGGTGAATTATTTTGCTTTCCATTGTCTTATCGCATATGTGTTTTCTTTCTGGTAATTAGTTTCTCAGACAGTAATTGGATGCTCACATGGTTAATGTATTAGTACTAGGTATGTGGTATAAAATTGTCGTCTGCATGCTTGAGAACCGGGTTATCCCAAGTTCAGCCTCTTCCCCAGTAGTTAGAACTTAGTCATGTTTTATTGCCAAGTTGGTTTATAACGGCTTACATCTCATATCGGTCCCACCCAAGAGAAAATACAAAGAGATATAGTCTGAACTGAAGGAAGAGCCTTCACAAGAAAACATAAAGACCATCGATAAATTGGCCCGATTGCAAGATCTTTAGAACCATTCCACTATTAAATGATGCAGAGTCTAATTGGGCCTTGGTGGCAGGTTTGGTTACTACTATTGAATCAAGGGATCTAGGACCCATCAACAGAATTGTAGCTAGAAGGAGGGCCTGATAATGAATGGTTGGATATATATTTTACATAGTATTTCAAAAAGCCTATAGATTCAAAACAACCCAAATGCATGGCTAGTCATTCCCAAGACATCCCACACACGTTGAGTACTCCTAAAATGAGTAACTCACCCCAGCCTGAGGAAAAATATTTTCACCCTGAAATACCTTACGCTCTTCCTCACGAGGAAGTAAATCAATTCAGAAGAATCACAAGAGCATACGCCTGACAGATCGGTGTGTTTTCCTTATCTCTGATACTCCCTCGAAGAAAACAACAAAGAATACCAATGTTTAGTACTCCCGACAAGGTTTTCGTGCACTCGGTAGAAGACTTAATAGATTTTGCAATCATTTAAATCCAAGATCCTCTTGATCTGATACCCGAAACACCAACCAACGATGTCTCTAAACCAGACGAGTTTTCGGAAGAGGAGGAATTTAACTCAAAGTCTGAAGATATGGAAGGCAACAATGACCATAATGACGAAAGGGGAACCCACCTTTGAACAATCAACCCTGGTTGTCCAGAGATGCTTTGGCCCTCCTGGGACCAGTCCATAACCTTCCCCGACATCCAGAGAAGTTTCTTCCTAAGTTCTATCCTGAAACCTCAGGATTTCCTTAAGATCATATCAAGAAATTTATACTATTGATCAGGCTTATGAATGTCCAGCATGAATACATAGTTTGTAGGTTGTTCCCCTACACTTTTGAGAACTCAACCTCCACATGGTATTTTAACTTACCTGTAGGATCCATAACTAGATGGACAAAGTTTCAAAAATATTTTCTAGATAAATTTGCAGAAGAGACTACTACAGGAGCTCTGATGGCTGAGTTGTTCTCCGCCACCATGAGTTTGAAAGAGAAGGTTAAATATTTCAATCAAATATTCACGACCATCTTAAACAAATTCCAGTCCGAAGCCAAACCAACTTAGGAGTTGCAAATCGAAGTATATGCTAATGCACTCCCAGCTTATATTTCCATGTTTGTGAAGAGGGTTGTCAAATGAACCTTAGCTTAGAATTTTGAAGAAGCTAAAACGATAGAATTCCATATGAAAGGGTGTAAAGAAGGTCAGGTCTCTTTAGTTAAGAAAGAATTTCAACCTCCTCTCAGGAGATGACTCCTTCTGAATAGACCAACAGGGAAACAAGCAGAACAGACTCCCGACAAGGGTAATGGATACATAGAAGATCTACAATGCATGGTTAAGAAATTATCGAACGATATCATAGACATGAAGAGAAACACATGGGAAGGAAACCAAGGCCAAAGGCCCTATAACCCTTTCTTTAAAAGGAACCCGCCATTCAAAGCCATTGAACCTCCCCCAGCTAACTTGAATATCGATCTAGGGAATGTCGCATCTAATTCCTTCTGTACTTATCACTAGGAAAACCACTCTGAAAGAGACTGCCCTCAATGGGTGCATGCCATGAATTTGATGACCAACTAGTTTTTAGACGAGGTTTCCCTAACCTAACAACCAAGAAGTTTGGTTATGAATGTTTATAATCAGGAAGATATTGACCCACCAGAAGATACAACCATGCTGATATGGGATCCTGACCTAATTATACCTTTCGACAACCTATTTTAATTTCAAGAACCACCCGCAGAGATCTCGGTTGTCCAAACTAGAAGTAAAGGTCATCCTGTCTCAAAGGATCCTACTACCACACAAACTTCAGGGGAAAGGTCAACTCCCGATCACTCGAAATCACCTTTTGCTCCCCATAAGAACCTTATAAGCATCCATACGCGAGAATCGCCCAAACTGGAGTACAACGTAGTTGAATATCTGAATAAGTTGAAGGCTAATATATCGGTTATGGACATATGCAGAATCGCTCAGAAAAAATATTTCCTGCTACAAGCATTGAAATCAGTAGAAAACCCTACGACAAGAAATGAGTAGCAAAAAAATCTAACTTCCACAGATCTAGTAAATAAACCAACTGTTAGTCTCTAATACTGCTTTTGATTTAGTGAGAAATTCTAATCCTAAAACCTCCCTACCTTCACTTCATCGTTTGCTTTCATTTGAATTTAATTTTTGTTTTGATTTTGTTTTGATTCGCATTTTATATTTTTGAATAATTTCTTTAAGTTTGGGGATTTAAGACATGGTTTTAAAAGACTTGCCACATCATATGCCTATTTGAATCCTTCAAATTCAAATTTATGCTAAGTCATTAATAGCGCTACTGGAATAACATTATTCTCGTAGCGCTAATGTAATCATGCCATGATAAGCGCCAACCACCCTGATTTTGTTATGATTACATAAATCGTGGACCGATATATGCATGTATCCCACGATATCACTTGAATCAATTATGCAGTTCAAACCGTTACATGATGGGATCATCGTGTACCTACAAAGACCCATTTCAAATCAGTTCAATTCCCAAACATCATTATACGACCTTGTCACTCGTTGTTCTAATTTTTTTGAATTATAAGTGTAGGTATCTTTCAGAAGAAATTGCTAACAGTTATAGATTGTAAATTCAACTTCCGACAGTGCTGAGTTGTAGCATCGTATTATCAATATGGAACCTAAAAGAAGTGGGAAAATTGTCAGATTGGAACCTGAGGGCATTGAGCTTCTCGAAGCATATCCGCAGATGGATCAAAGGTTTAAATACGCTGGCTGGTTCGAATTCTTCACCACCTTCCAAGTTCATGAAGAACATGTATCTATGGCGTTTGCACAAAACTTCGATGGTTTTTAAGTGGAGATCGAAAAGTTGCTAATGCCAATGACAGAATAATCAATCGCCAAAGCTTGCAGATTGGTATTTGGATGAGAGTGATGGTGGAAAAAGGAGCATGTAGTCACATAATTTGTCAATCAATTCTTGCCACAAGATAAGCAAAACCCGGATTGGAGAAAGGAGGCCCCTCACACTTGGATTAGACAAGAATTTCATACTGCTTTAATCATTATCCACAGAAA
>JZKD02S1695588.1:96937-116948 GCA_000966675.3 Picea glauca | reverse complement strand
TGCTTAGTGGCCTGGTAAAACCTTAAGGGAAATTAGGAAAGATGGAAAGGACTACATGAACCCTGAACACAAAGCTAGCAAAGGATTCACCTTAACCATCTCACTTTGTGAAATAAACAGACATCATCCTCTCCCACTCGCTCAGGGCATCATGCCAAAATAAAGTTGATATTATCAAAAGAGTGAACAGTAGGAGAGGGTATGCAGATATCTCCGTCAGGGCTATGGATTATCGTTGGTAGCAGAGCAAGGTCTGTGATGTCGAGGTGACTCCGTCAGGGCTATGGACGCTCACTAGCAGTGGAGTAACAACAAAGCAAGTGAGTAGAGGTAACTAAAGGCTCCATTCCAGTGAATGATTTACTAGACTTTTGTAAATATGGTCATGAATCAGGGTTACAGGAAACGAAGGAGGAATAAAGGTTAAAAACCCCATAGGCAGACCCGAAAGCATTAACCAGATAATTTCAAATTGCAAAGGTAAAAGAGGCTCTGATTTAAAACCAGTAAGGTTCTCCACCATCTTTCGTATCAGCCAAGCAAGAAGGAAGAACAGAGATTCTTCTTTCTCCCAGTGAATCGCCATTTGTTGAGCACTCAACACACCCTAAAAATCCTATGTCAAATTTTCTTTTTGGGTACCACTTGATCTTTTTCACTCCTTGATTCATCTTCATTGTGGAAAATGTTGTGTTTGCTTACCATTTCCAATCTCATTTTAGTCTTTAAAAGTTTGCTTGAGCATGTGAAAATCACCATAACTTAAAAGACTAATATTTTTAACAACCAAAACTTTCCCCGATGTGCTTAAGGAATTCAGCATCGAGAAGGATTAAGTGTGAAAGAAAATGCTAGAGAGAACCAAAGTTGTTGAGTCCCGATCTTTGTTAGTGTTGGAAGACATGAAATTTCTTTCGCGACAAGCATCGCCGAGAATATTGTCAATGACCGATCCCTTCGGAATCGACGAATGACTAAAAGAGTAAGCACTCACGAAGAATGAAATGATATCACCGATCGCCGACTTTTGAAACGTTTTCGTCATCGAGGGTTTTCAAGTATGATAACCCACAAAGGAACTACGCGATGGAACTATCTTTGAGAGTTGATCCTTGATAACTTCTGGCATCGATGAGTTTTTAGAAGGATAGCCCGTTGAGGATGTGATAATTCAACCCCGATCGCCGACCCCGATACCTTTCAACCTCGGCAATCCTAGGTTTATTTTAATGCATGTCTTCTATTGAAAGACATGAATCTAACTGAAATATACGGTTAAACCACCGGTCTTCTATTACCATCTATCGTTGCCCGAGTGATCAAACATATGATCTAGTTTTCCCTGGGGTCGTTACTAGATCCTGAAACCCACGTCACACCCCGAACCAGTTTTACCACGTCAGCATCGTATGACGAAATTCGTTAGCGTCAGAATTTTTCTCAGGAGGATACCGACGGAAGCAGGCATAAGGATATCGTTGATTCCCGATCTGCCCACTAAGAAAATGACGCGATGGGACATTTTATCTCTAAGATACACTAGATATGACACATTTAAAGGATCATTTTATTTCAAAATCTCTCATTAGTTGCTAATTCGTGTGCGAATCAAAAGGACCATTTGAACATGTCTATACAGTGCATCTCCCTCCGCGCCTCCGACATCAACCCACGTAGAATTTATTTGCATAGATTCGGCAGTAGATTGTTTTGAATTTCACCCATTACTCATATGATATGGATTTTATGAGCAGAACGAAATGACTATGGATTATTAATAGGTTCTTAACACAAAATAATAGAGATACAATCAAACTGGTTTTCTATTCAATAAGGAAATAAGTTGAAACTGTAAAATGCAGCGGAAACAAGCTTGTTGGAATGGTGGCGGCTTATCTTTGAGAAGAGATGTGACAGTTGCGCTCATTCGCAAGAAGATGATTACAATGAGGCTCTGAAGGCCTTTTTACAATAAACCAGAATGCCAAAAAACTTAGACATCCAAAAACATAACCCTAGGAGATGAAGCGCCAAAAGTCATGCGGGCCCCGTTTGGGTAAGTTAGTACATCAACTTCCCGGGGTCGTAACTTTTACATACGATCTTCGTTTTAGGCGTGTGATAGCCCGTTGGAAAGGTGTCATCAAGGAGATTCATTTTGGGGGATCAATCATGCCTTTATTTATCATTGAGAAGCTTGACCCCTAAAAACCTTCATTTAGGCCCTCAAAATGGCCCCAGAAGTTAAAACTGCTAAAAATAGTAAATTGCCAAAATTGTCAAAAATTGTTTTGAGCCAGTTGGAAAAGGTGGGTGGCCATCGATATCCACCTGGATCAATCCTCTATCATTATTAAACAATGGTCTCCATTGCATTGATTTCCCCCATCAGATGAGGAAATTTCTGCTGAATTTGGCCCCAGGTGAGCCACTTGCCTTGGTGCAGGAGTTACCCTGCTTTGACGACTCGATAAAGTTGGATCCTTTGTTGTTGAGTGCCCTTGATCTATGTGTCCACAATATGATCATTGGATCCATGTTGTATGTATTCAAGGTTGAGCTATGTTGGTTTCAACTTCTCTGCTACGTCTGAGGTGTCCAATAATGGTGGGAAATAAGGGCGAAGGAGATCCACATTGAAAACTGGGTGCAGGCCAAGGAAAGGAGGAATGTTGAGCTCAAAAGAATTATCTCCCACGGCCTTAGTGATAGTGTATGGCCCATAATGGAGTGGGTGAAGCTTCCGATGGGGTCCTGTAAGGCGTTCTTTTTGCAACTGAAACCAAACTTTGTCTCCCACTTGAAACTTATGTAGCGCCCGATGTTGATCATGGCGCTGCTTGTACTTGTCATTGGACTTATATACGATATCCTGAACCTGTTGGTGGATGTGTTGGATCTGCTCAATGAATTGGGTGGCTTTGTCAGCTTCAGTTGGATCAGGAGATGAGTCGTTCCAGGTGACCTCAAGGGGAAGTGCAACATCTATGGGACCCAATGGTTGGAATCCCAACCCCACCTGAACGGGGTTGTGGTCGGTTGAGCTATGCAAGGCTCAATTGTAGCTATGTTGAACATAAGGAAGGCTCTCATCCCATGTGCGACGGTGATTTGAATTATACATGTGAATGATATGCACAATCATTTGATTGACAACCTCGGTTTGGTCATCTGTCTACGGGTGGAAGGTCATGGATTTGGTGAGCTTGGTGTCCAGCAGTGACCAGAGGCTCGACCAAAATGTGTTGAGAAATCGACTGTCCCGATCTGATACAATGGTTTGTGGTATTCCAAAATGTACCCAGACTCGTTCAAAGAAGAGCTTGGCAATGGCCCATGTTGTGATGTTCTTCTTATAGGCAACCATAATCACCATCTTAGAAAAGCAATCAACAACCACAAAAACATAGTCATGTCCCTGCTTGGTGAACGGGAGGCCCGACATGTAGTCCATTGAGATGGGTTCCCATGGCCTGTCAGGAGTAGGAAGAGGGGTGTACATGCCCTGTTTCTTAGTGGTCATTTTGGCAATAGTGTAGGTAGTGCAGGACCTGATATACTTGTTGACCTCCTATCAAAGTTTCGGCCAATAGAAATGTTTATGTAGCATCGCCACTGTCTTTTCGATGTCGAAGTGTCCTGCCACCCGACTGTAGTGGGCTTCCCAAATCAGCTTTGCTCGCTTGCTTGATGGAACATAGATATTTCCCAGATGACACAACAACCCATCCTGAAGATGGAAATTATCGACAACTGCGTTTGCACCCAACATTTGGTAGGTGGTGGCGAAGTCTGGGTCTATCTCATAGAGTTGGGGCCATCCAGAGGTCTCATGGTTGCAGGAGTCTAGCATCGTGGTGAGTGTCGCGACTGGTGGTCTGCTGAGGCAATCAGCGACGCGATTGGTGCTTCTTGTTTTATACTTGATGTTGAGGTGGAATTGCTTCAAGTATGTGGACCAATTTTGATGGCAATATTCTATAATTTTCCTTGTGTTTGCATGAACTGCAGTGGCTTATGATCAGTGTGGATGACTGTCTCCTTCCCAAGAATGTAATGTCTCCACTGGTGGCAGGCTTGCACAATGGAGTACATTTCTTTGTTGTAAGTAGGGTACTTATGGACAACATCTAATAGTGTCTCGCTATGATAGGCCACGGGGTAGTCGTGCTGAGTGAGAACGGTGCCCACCACATAGTCTAAAGCATCTGTCTCGATCTCAAAGAGTTGTTGCAAGTCTGGTAGTGAAAGCACTAGGGATGAGCACAAGCGTTTCTTCAAATCGTCGAATGCTTGTTGTTGGGATCGGCCTCGTGCAAATTTTTCCTTACCACCACCCCTAGTTATTTGGATAAGGGACCATGCAATATGGGAGAATCCCAACACGAACCTGCGGTAGAAATTGGCAAGGCCTACGAGGCTTCAAAGCTCAATGAGTGTGGTTGGGGTTGGCCAGTCACAGATGACCTAGATCTTGGCTAGATCCACATGTACACCATGTTGATCAATTATGTAGCCTAGGTAATGAACCCTGTCCATGTCGAAGGAGCATTTTTCCAAGTTGGCATATAGATTGTGTTGTCACAGGGTGTGCAGAACCTGTTGAATATGCTACAAGTGTTTGGCCCAAGTCTTGTTGTAAATGAGAATGTCATCCAGATACACCACTACAAAATTATTGGTGAATGGTCGCAGGATAACGTCCATCATCCTCATGAAAGTGGTTGGAGCATTTTTCAAACCAAAGGGCATGACCAACCATTCAAAAAGGCCTTCCTTTGACTTGAAGGCAGTTTTCCATACATCTGTTTGTTCTATCGGGACATGGTGGTAGCCAGAATTTATATCAATCTTACTGAAGTATTTGGCCCCTGTGAGTTGATCAAGGAGGTCGTCGATTCGAGGAATCAGGTACCAGTTTCTGACTGTGATTTTATTCAGAGCCTGGTAATCAATGCAGAGTCACCAGGTTCCATCTTTCTTCTGTACCAGCACGATTGGGCTCCCATAAGGTGATGAGCTGGGACGGATGTGCCCCTTGTGGAGAAGTTATTGGATCTTTCGCTTGATCTCCTCATTCTCTAACAGAGAGTGTTCATAGACTGGCCCAATCGGCAGTGGTGCATCGGGGGTCAAATCAATGGGGTGCTTGACCTGACAATGCAGAGGTACCCCGGTAGGTGAGGAGAAGATATCTTAGTATTCTTCCATGACCTTATCTAGTTGCTTCTGATTTGTGGAGAGGTCGATCGCAGAGACCCTAGATGTGGCTGTGATCTTTCGCTTATTCTGAGAGTGAATCACAAAGAAGACAAACTTCCTCGTCTAAGAGATGACCTTTCTGCATTGCTTAGCAGAGATCAAGGAAATAACATTAGGTGGGACAGCCTCGGGTATCATGTACAATCTCCTATTCAAAGTAATAATAACACTACGAGGCCTAGGCTCATATACCGCATGACGTTTCCATAAATAAGGTTGGCCCAAAAGAACATCACAAAATTCGAGAGGAGCAACAACACACAATACCTCCTCTTTGAAGGGCTTGATTTCATATGACAGTTGGCACTGTTGGCTGACGTGGATATTGCTTCCTTGGCAGAGCCATCCAATGGTTTAGGGTTGTGGGTGCGATGTTTTTGGTAGGGCCAACCATTTGACGACCTATGCTTATACCTCTGCTAAGATGAGGTTCTTCTGGCTACCACTATCCATGATGAAGTGCAGTGCGATGCCTTTTACCCACATCTATGAATGGAAGAGGTGTTCTCCTTCTTTTGGCTCGTCTGGTTCACCAGGTTGGATCTTGGTGGTAGCAACGGTGGCACTGGGTTCCGCGTCAATGATCTGTCTTCCCGTTTCTAGTTTTGGCTCAGAGTCTGAACCCGCATCTGATTCAGAGGCTTTCACTTCGGCCACCAGTGACTGCTTTGAGTGACAGTCAACAGTTTTATGCCAAGGGCTCTTATGGAAGTCGCACCACTTCCCGGTATCTTTCTTTGTCTTTCGGGTGTCCTTCTTTTCTTATGTCTTGGACTGGTTGTCCTGATACTTTCCATATTTTCTCTGTCCTTTGTTCTGTGGGTTTGAGTCGCCCTTTCCTAGCTTTTGTTGTGAGCGGTTCCGGCCCAAATTGTCGCGTCTTTTGTTTGAGCTTCTGCTCAATTTTGATGGCATATCGGTAGACCGTGCCCAAGGATGAGATGTCCAAAAATTCCATTTTGGTCTGGATGTATCTATGCAGAGCGCTACGATACTTGAGCACTAGATGTCACTTTGAATCTTTGATACCCAGCTTGGTGCGCAAGGTATGAAAGATATTCGTGAAATATCGCACTGCTTGGTCTCTTTCTTGCCGCAGCGTGGTCCATTTGGTATACAAGTCGTCATAACTTAAGACAGGCTAGTATTGTTCCTTAATAGCATCCATGAAGGAATCGCATGTGGCCATGACTATAAATAATGAGGGTTCCTCTGTTTCCTTTTTCTCATAGAAAGTCTCCCACCAATCTTTGACATGGGGAACGGCTTTGAGGAGTGCAAAAGTAATCTTTTCTCTATTTGAAAAGTTATGGATAGAAAAACACCCTTCTAGTGGATTCAACCACTTGTCTACAACATCTGCATCTATCTAACCTTCAAATATAGGAATATCAAAGTTTATTTGTACCTTGAAGGGGGTGGTGCCTCTGCTCGAAGAAGATGCATCGTCGGTTGATAGCCGCCGAAGGATTTGCACAAAATTATCCATCATCTCATTCCTTTGTTGTGTGAGGGCTTCCTCAATCAACAGTTTGAAAGGATATCTTGTCCTGTCATATTTATTTTCTCCTGCCATGAGAGGTCGCTTGGGTGTGCAAGAGATTTTGTCCTCAAGGGAAACAAGCTCGAGACCCAACTCTTTGTACTTCGACCTTGTTGGGGACATGCATTAAGACGACAAGGAGCAGACCGCTCTGATACCACTGATTCAGATTTTATGAGAAGAATGAAATGAATATAGATTATTAATAGGTTCTTAACACAAAATAACAAAGATACGGTAAAACTGGTTTTCTATTCAATAAGGAAATAAGTTGAAACTGTAAAATGCAGCGAAAACAAGCTTGCTGGAATGGTGGCGGATTATCTCTGAAAAGAGATGTGACGGTTGTGCTCATTCGCAAGAAGATGATTACAATGAGGCTCTGAAGAAATTTTTATAATAAACCAGAATTCCAAAAACCTAACCCTAGGAGATGAAGCGCCAAAAGTCATGTGGGCCCCGTTTGGGTAAGTTAGTACATCAAATTCCCGGGGTCGTAACTTTTGCATATGATCTTTGTTTTAGGCATGTGATAGCCTGTTGGAAAGGTATCGTCAAGGAGATTCATTTTGGGGGATAAATTATTCCTTCAATTATCGTGGAGAATATCGATCCCTAAAAACCTTCATTTAGGCCCTCAAAATGGCCCCGGAAGTTAAAACTGCTAAAAATAGTAAATTGTCAAAATTGTCGGAAAACTATTTTGAGCCAGTTGGAAAAGGTGGGTGGCCACTGATATCCACCTGGATCATCATATTAACTATTTTATATGACTGGTAGGATATCTCCTATTATATTCTTTTGAGTCATTGTAAACAAGGTTATTTTATGCGCGAAGGAGTTCAGAACATCTAGAGGAGCGAGACGAGCAGTCTGGGGATAGATTCCAAGGTCCAGTGAGTATTAAACAATAGTTTAGCAAGAATTACAGGTATGTATCAGTCTATGGATGTTTTATGCTTCATTTCATATGTTTTTATCCAATGTTACTCTGTACACTTGCCTAAAGGATCATTTTTGGTTGCAGGAACGATGCCTCCAAAGAAACCCACCACCAGGAAACCTCCAAGAGTACCAAAGCTACAAGAACCATAGGTGGGAGAAGGTTCCTCCCCAACAGTTGCAAGACAATTGGAATTTTCTCCAAAGCTGGTGCCCATCATCAAAACAACCACCAAGAAGGCTTTTGTTCAACCCCCGACCTTTGGAGACACAGAGGCGAACATTGGGACCAAGACGGTATTCCCGCGTTGGGAAGAACTTTTCAAGAAAATCAAGCGGGAGGAATTTCTTGAATATACCCCCCACAACGATCCTGATACAAGAAGACTCGACAATGAAGTCCTATAGAATGTCTGAAAGGCGTATCTGCACATGGTGGCGAGAAAGACTCCGGTATTCCCATGCATCAAACTCTTGAAATGGCTTATCAATCACACTGACACGCAAAGATGTTTGATTAATGACGAAAATAATGAGTGTGTCGAGGTTTTCCTCCCAATGGAAGTGCAGAATAACTACAAGCTCAGAGAGCTGGAAGAATGACTAAACACCAATTTTTTTGTAAGCTTCTATGAAAAAAATGACACCAGCAAGGCAATGGCATCGTGGTAGAGAGAGGATAAAAATTTCACCAATCGCACCTCGGGCTGGTACCCGATTTCTAACCTGAGGGAGACGTACATCTATCTAATGGCCCTCCTCTATCGATTGCATGGGGAGAAAGACTGCTCCAGGTTTTCAAAGGCTTGGATGCCTCTATCTTACATGGTAGCCATTTTCAGAATAAGTTTTAATTGGGGTGCCATCATCTCCAAACAGCTGAGCACTTGCATACGACATGCTCAAACACCGAAAGAGGGATAAACCCCATCCTTCTATATGGATTCTTATCTATTGGACGTCATTTGTGCCAAAAATGTCTTTGACAGAATGAACTTGAGCAGGCACACATCAGAGCTCCCAATCCATGTCTATTTTGACATCTTGTGGGAGAATAGGTACAAGAAATCCTACTCTCTCATATGCGATCAATTTATCACACGTATTTATTTCTTGTTGTTCAAGAAAGAGTGCCCAAGGCTGTCGGATGCAGATAAAAAGGTTTTATCGAAATTTGGCCATTGGTATCTGGATGACCATGATACTTACATCAGGGTTTTTGGCGCCACCAGAGCATCCCATATGTTACCTGTATATGTCCCCAATTGACTAGTAGTAGGGGAAATCTATTATCAGACCATCCTGCAAGGTTATAATGCTACTTTGGTACAGGATAAGAAGTGAGCCTTCATACCCTATGGGTTTCATATTGGTTTCTACATGGTAAAGGACACCGTGCAGACCAAGCAAGAAGGGTTAAGCCAATTGGAGTTATGATTCCAGACTGGTCATTTTCGCAAGAACGACCCCAAGGGTCTGGTCCTGAAGCACACATCACGGCTATCATCCTGCTGGCCATATGCCCATGACAGGTTTGAGGATGAGATCTTCACCGAAAATGATCAAATTTGGGATGAGGTGGTGGCAAGGATGGCTGACCCTAAAGCAACCAGGTTTAAGGCCATGAGTTGGGATGAGCAAGAAATAGTCTTGGAACAATCGACTCAAGAAATCCTCAGGGAAAGCGAAAAAAGGATAGCACCCAAATCAGTTGAAGCGGTGGAATATCATGAATAAGCCATAGAAACAGCAGAGATTCCCCAGGTAACCCCAGTACAAGTTAGGAATTTCTATGAGGTTCAAGTTGTATAGGGGATGGGGAGACTATTGGCACAGGGGCAGACCCAAGGTTCAACGCTACAACAGTGCACCAACAAATCCCTAACTACCGACCCTTTCGGCAACACCTACGAAGCAGATGAAGTCTCACCCGAGGTAGAGGAAGGGGTGGTTGCAAGAATCATGTGTCTGCAACCTTAGATGGGACACAGATATGTGATTATAATACTTAATACATCTCTTAGCACCGCCAGTTCCTTAATATGTAATCACTATTCACTTCACTGATACAACAAAGCTTCGCAGCATTCACACTAATCTACAGTATTCAAGCACTTAGCATATACAAATGGATCAGAATGGGCATATCAACCACTAAGCATGACTATCTAGATCAGATCTAACATTCTTACATATAATAAGCACAAAGCATAAATAGATCTATCTAAACATATCAAAGCACTTAGCATATAACATATGAACACATCAAGACAAAGCACAAAACACATAACATAGTGTTTGCGTGGTTCACCCCCACCCTAGGGTTACGTCCACCAACTCTTCTTCTTTATTGTCTTCAGTCAATTGGTTACAAGCACAAAGCCATAAAAACCCTTACTCTGCACAGGACAAAAGATTTGCGCAGCTCGCTAGATCCTTCTTCCTTGCACTACAGCACTTAAGCTCTCCACAATCCACTACAAGGATCTGCACTTAGCTCTGCGAGTCTCTTACAGTGATGCACAAAGCACTTACAGACTCTACTCGCACTTAGCATACATTCACATCACATATATGCACTATTCTCTATTTATACATACAAAATAGGCCTAAACATGGGTAAACCCATGGGCCGACATCCCATTCCCGTTACATATTCCCAAAAACCCAAAAAGGGGCCCAAAAGGGGGCCAAGATCCCATGATCTCCACTTCGTCTTGCGCTCCTCCTTCGACAGGCTGTCGAAGTCTCAAAGTAGGCCAACATGACCAAGAAACTCCCAAAACTTGGTCAAGGGCCAATAGGCCCCCAAAACTCACCTGTGACTCATCCCAAGTCACTCTGGTCTAATCAGTTCGGCTTCGAATGCCTCGAGCTTGGCTCGAGCTGCTTCGACTTGTTGCTTTGGTGTGGCCTCTTGTTCATTGAACTCGTGGATTACTACGTCATTCACTAGCCCTAAGAGGCATTGTTCTAATGTGTTGACGACCTGTTCTAGCTCTACTCCTTGGCTCTCAACCTCTGTAAACAAATGGCATGCCTTATCTTGCACAGGTTGAAATCGTTGAGTGACTTCCATCACTTTGCTTTGAGGCATATGGATCTACTGTTGAGTTATGCGTTGTTCATGAGACCTCTTCATTCGTTCTACAACCGACAGGGCCTTCAACTGTGCCTGTAGTGTATCTGTGTGCTGCTTCACTTCCTGGAGTTGTGACTCCAGTGTCTGTAACTCCAGGTTCTCAGTGAGGTTCTCGTATATCTGGGCGCTTCAGTTACTCAACTACTTGCACTCCAAGGAAAGATATTTTAATCTGTCAACTGCGTTGCGGGCAGTTACTTCTCGTTGGTCCCTTACGTCTTGAGGGATCTCGGGCATAGTGCAGAGATCCAAGTCTGCTATGTGTTATTGGAGTTGTTGGATTACTTCTTCAAGTTGTGCCACTGATGCAGGAGCATCTCTCCATGCAGCCAACCAGCCAGCCACGTCAGTGCGCACGCATTCAGATGCTGAAGGAGAGGCGCAACCTCATTTGAATTTGAATTCAATGTAATTAAATGTGTTTTAGGCTGGTGAGCCATAGAAGTTGTACCTTTGAGCAGGCGTTAGGTAGGATCGGCTTTAATGCCAAGATCGGCTGAGATCTAGATCCATATGCTGGACTAGACAGCCATTGAATGTAATTTATTAGAGTAGGTGAACCTGAAGGGAAGCGCTTGATTGAGCCCTCAGGTAAAAGAGATTTGGAGATCTCATTTTGAGAGAGGTAGGACAGGATAGAGAAGAGAAGAGCCAGAGAGAGCTCGAGAACACTTTGTAAGTATAGGCATTTTCCATTTTAATATAATCAGAAGCAGTTTTTTCTGCATGTCATTCTGAGTTATGTGGATGTCTATGTGTGTTCTTTTATATGTTGTGAGTGTATGTTATGTTTGCATTTACAGGAGTGTTTGATTTCAGGTTTGAGAGGTTCTTTGAGGCTTCATGCCATGAGGGTATGACAGAGTGCTGTGGACTCTGAACTCCAGTGCGCAGAGGATGCACTTTTGAACTCTGCGAAGTCAGACAAAGACGTGCCAGGTGGGCACAGGAACTGAAATCAGCAACTCGGGAAGAAGACCTCAAGGTTACTGAACACCTTGGAGGCAAGGCTGTGTAGGAGAGACACAGTTGCAGACAGAATTCTGCTGTGGATTCTATAGAAGGCTCTACCAAGTGGGCATTGAGCGTATGCACAGTGGTGCTAGAGAAGAACTCTGTTGTGAGTTCAAGGAGAAGCAGAATCACTAAGGATTCTGGAAGGCTCTGCCGGGTGGGCATTGAGTGGGTGCATAGGTACACAGGTGAAGATAGGACTGTTGAACGTTCTGTGAAGAGAGCTCTTCCAGGTGGGCATTGAGCGTTCTATGAGAGAAGGAACTCTGCCGGAAGGGCATTGAGAGATTGTGCAGATAGGCACAAAATAAAAAGGAACTCTTGAGTTCGGGTGTTTGGAGGAAGAGTCCACTGAGGGATTCTTCGCAAGGTTTTTGAATACCTTGAAGCTCCAACAGGAAGAAGCTTGAGCAGAAGGATAGCCAGGAGGGCGTCCACATTCCCCATCTATGGGAGAAGGAGGAGGAAATCCCTTAGGGGTCTGAGTATTTGAAAAAGCTCAGGATGGATAGCACCAGCGAGTGCACCTGAAGACTCTGTAAGGAGTGCAGGAGTTGGGAGAATCTTTTGGCGATTCAAAGACAGAAGCTCAGGAAGGGCAGCGTTTGTACACGCGCAGCGAAGCTCACGGTTCAGGAGCTCGTTGGAGAAAGAAGCAAAGGCTGAGGCCTTGGAGAAATATGAATTCCCCTAAGTCTAGGAAGAAATCGTGCAAACTCAGGAACGAGCAGTAGTAATCGTCGGATCGGCAGAGGAGATAGATCTGGACCATTGATTTTTACGTCCAGGAAGAGCTCAGGAGGAGCCTACAGAAGGAGGAGACCGACAGCCGTCGGATCTCACTCAGAAATCCTGTAAGTCGTTGGATCGGGAGAAGATGATCAAAGTTTAGCCTCTGGAGGAGCACAGGGAAGGAGAAAGGACCTGAGCCGTCAGATCTGGAGCAGATACTCGTCAGTCGTCGGATCTACAAAAGTTGCAAGGGAGTTAAGTCCTCGTGAGGAGGAGAAGAAATCCCGACAAGAGGAGAGGCATCGGGATATCGGCACTCGGAGAATCGGAGTTCTCAAGGCCATGAGAATCGGAACGTCAAAAGTCTCGAAATAGTGATTGGATCAGGACCGTCCATTCCTAGGACGCGTGGCAGAAATCGAGCGTCATCGGCGGAAGTCCCGACGGGAGGTTGTTCATCGGCTAATCGGCATTCGGGATATCGGGGATTTCGAGGACACAAGTTTGGTCACTCAACATCAGAAACCCCGAATTGGCGAGATGTGATCTGGACCATACGTTTGGAAGTGGACGCGTGTCACGAGATTTCCCACATCGGGGACTCGGGCATCGGAGGTTGGACGAGAAAGGCATTCAATCTCATGAGTGGCGAGAAGGAAAAAGCTCCGTGTTGTGGGGGTCTAGATGATGTCACATTGGGACATTGCCGATCGGGATATCGGGAGTCCTAGGGTCGAGGAAAACGTTGCAACGGAAATCGCGATATCGCGAAACGCGATTTCCCGACAGGCAAAGAACCGTGTGGGAGCCATGGGAGTCGACGAGGAGGACAGGTGGCAGATAGTCACGACGATTGAATGGACCGTTGACCGGTCAAGGGCCGGGAGCGCATCGGGGATCGACATATCGTGAGTCCTGAGGACTTGCGCATTTTAATTGACATCGTGAAACCCTGAATCCCGACAAGGAAGGTAGAGACTGCGGTCACGGGGTTGATGATCATATGGGCCAGGAGCATAGCCAGGAGGGCTAACGCGCGTAGAAGGTGCGCATCGGAAATTTGGGGATCGAGGGTTCAGAAGGTCAGGAAATCTCGACAGTAGGAAGTCCGAAACCCTGAAGTCCGATAGAGATTTTCCAGTGGGGAAATCGATCACGGTCCAGGGCAGAGGTCGAGAAGGTGAAGAAGAAGACCTGTGGGTCATATTTGCACAGATATTCCCGAGGGAATACAAGGAGCCGTTTCGGCACGCTGAAAGGGGATTTGAGTGATCCTGTGAGCAAGCGTGTTGGTGAGCTTGCGCCTGCATCAACCACCTGCTGTGGGACTCTCTCTTCGACCTTTACTTCAATGACTGTCACAGAGCGAAGTGCTTTGTAAACCATTTCCTTAACTTTGAGTTTCTCGGTGAGCAATTGTTCCTTGCTTTGTTGTAACTGTTCTTTTTCTTCATCCCACTTGGCTTGCAGAGTAAGATTTTCCCATTCTACAACACTGCGTTTCTCCTCAAGATCTTTTTGTACTTGCTCTAAATCTTGGGTGGCTTGTGTTGTCTCTTCCTGAGCTCGTCGAAGGCAAGCTTCTATTGTATCAACAATGTGATGTATTTGTGCTAGCTCATCGCCTAGTTCTGATGTTCCTGCTGACAAAGACATAATGGAAATTGCGTCGTTGGACTGTATTACCTACTTCACCCCTTGGAGCTCATCCTTAATCTGACTGAACACCTCCTCCTGCTTAGCTTCTTGCTTCTCTGCTATCTCCAGCGAAGCATCGTTCTGTGCTACGACAATGAAATCGAAGTCATTTGAGGTGAGGGTGGTCTCAAATTTGGTCCCGGTTGCTTTCGATTTCTTCCTTGAAGAAGATTTCGGAAGGGAAACCTTCCTTTTCTTTGAGGGGTCCTCCTTGTCTCTAGGCGATGTAACCTCGCCTTTCTTTAGTTCAACTTTTGCACCATCTATCTCTCTGCCATCTCCTCCTTGCTTTGCTGATATGGAAGCGGTCTTCATGGATGCACTATCTAAATCATGGACCTCTTCAGTCTTCTTTGTCTTGCTAGGTCCAGGTATATCCGTTGCAGTTTCTGGACTGTCAACATCAGACATCTCTGCAGGGTCCGCTGGAAGAAGGAGGTCCGCCGACCATTCCTTGGTAATCTCTTCCAAGTCATCCTCTGTCAACTTGTAGTACGACTGCAGCTGTTGTTTATGCTCATCAGCGCGTGTTGTGATATAGAAGTAATGGCAGTCCCCGCTGAATTTCATCAAGGGCCTAAACCTGTGGAGAGTGTTCAGAGTTATACAAGGCGCAAACTAGATGGCTACTTTCAACTGATTGTAATACGTGTGGAAGACGGCATTTGATTTCCACTGCTTGTTCATGTCGATCGAGTACCATAGTGTACTGAACTTCATGGCCATAGGTTCAAATGGCTCGATGTCCAGGAAGGTCACACCTTCCGGCATCTCCCATGCGATAAAAGCGATCAAGATGAGAATCCAGCTGAAGTGGAACTCATATCCTTGATATTGTGCTTCCCTGCAGTCCAATTCCAGTTGGTTTACAAGGTACTTCGCCCAATTCATTTGTAGGCCCTCTGCACACTTCCCTGCAAGGTTGACTACAAATCTAGTCACTTGGGTGGGTCAGTTCTTGCGAACTAACTTCCTTGTGATCAATTGATAAGCTAGGCGCACTGTGCCACTCTAGATAAAGCCTACCTTGTAGCCTCGCGTTCCCTTCTCGGCATCCCCATAGGTGTCTTTTATCTTCTACACAAGAGTGCGATCCATGGTTTTCTCAGGGTATAATTCATGTGGTTCAGGGCCTTGCATGCTCAGCCCTGTGATCTGATTGATAAACGTTGGATACACTATGATATGGTGATTCAACCATAAATATCTGTCATTGTAGTAGGACAACAGTAGCTCTATGCATGCGTTCACTTCTTGGTTCCTTCCGAAGTGCGGGATCTTCATAACATTGAGGAGGATGGACTGCATGAGGTTCATGGTCCATGAATGGGGTACGATCTTCGAGTTCTTTCCCTTGGTTCTGGTCAGATATTTGTGCAGGGTGAGCATGTTGTACACTTTCCTGTCGTCGAGGTTGAAGTCACTAAACTTCAATGTTGTGATCTTATCTTAGTCTGCACACACTGCGCGTATCCCCTTCGGGAGGTACGTAGTGACCAATTCATATTCAAAGTCTCTGGGCACACTGTCTCAGTTTATTGCGCTGCTCGGAGGTGGTAGATAGGCAGGTAAAATGCTCGAAATGAGCTTAGCATTCGCTAAGTCATCCTTGTTCTTAGTTGACCTTTCACGGGACGGTCCAGCTCCATGAGTAGTGGATGGGGATGCTTGCACTGTTTTTGTGGATGAATCCTGGATACCTTTAGACATTGACATGGCTTTCTCAGTCATCAAGTCGATCAAAAATTCCTCAGTAGATTTCTCTACAGCACTCAATGCTTCCGACATATGCACTCGGGGTGAACAATTCGCGGGTTCGGGGAGCAACTTAGACACGGCAATGAGATAGAGAGGGAGAGCATAATGATCACTATATAAACTCGGCTTATTCTATGGGCTTGAATTCTCAATTAGCAAAAAGTGTTCTTGGTGCATGGCACGACGGGATAAATAGGTAACTCGACAACGGTGTGCTTACAACGGGTACGAGCCTCCATTAATTCCTGTTTGATCCGTTATGGCACGACCCAATGGTCTAATGATGAACCTTTATTGTTTTTCTGTCTGTTCGAAGTGGGAGTCGAACGGATATATCGACCCCAACAACTATATTGCTTCGTCATGGCGAAGTGCCATGTGTCATTGTTCATACATCCCGACAAAGCTCCAATTCTGCAATTTTTCTTTCTGCGAGGTCTCCTCCAAAACCTCCTATAACTTTTCAGTCTTAGCCCTCTTCTTTCTTAACTGTCGAGCCTTTTTTCCAATGAGCTTCATCTTGGTAGTTCTTTTTTCATTATGATTCTTGTCTTCTGTGGTCTTAGTCACTTCTCATTGTTGAGATTCTTCCCTAGGGTTCCTGGCTAATACTTCTTCTTTGTCTAGGATAGGTAATTCAATATTTTGTGGATTATCTAGAGTTCTTTTAACTTTGACAGCTGGGTTACTAGCATTAAACATCTTCGATCTACTCTCCCGATCTTCAATCAAGCATGTGATCCTTCTGGTCATAAAATATTTTAACTCTTTCTTCTTCTGTTCCAAAAATTCTTCTTCTTCTTTTCGTCTGGCTTGATCTCTATCAATCCAAGGTTTTCCTATTAACATGGTAAACGGGGCGTGGTTCTCAATAAATTGAATAATCTCAAAATCTTCTTCCGTCGAAGTTACATTGACAGTCATAGGTATCTGAGTGAGCCTCCTGCACAGGTTTACCGGTTTCCCTCTGAGTAACCCTATTCCTCCTAGTGAAGGGATCATAGCAGGTCTTCCTATAGCTTCCCAAGTTCTCTCTGTCATGATATTCACCTATGTTTCCTCATATAGAACACAGTCAATGTTGAAGTCCCCTATTCTTGCTTCAAGGCACTCCTTGTCTTTAAAAATCTATGATAGTCTAACATGTCGATGGTCATCCAAGGTTTCTTTCATCTGTAGTAATACCTTCTCTGATTCTTTCTGGGGTTTTTCTATAGCCTTAGTTTCTGGATCTATCATGGGGTTTTCTTGTCCTATGTTCATACTTTCAAGCTTAGCAATCATTCTGGGGTAATCCAACACTTCATGGTCTAGAGCTTTGCAACAAAGACAACTAGGTCTTCCACCAGGGCATTCCTTAGCAAGATGTCCTAGTCTTCTGCAACTGTAACAGAGGGTTAATCCTCTCTTTCTTTTAAATGATCCCCGACCTCTTTTGTACTGCGCACTAGGATCATAGGAGCTAACCTGCAATAAATTATTTCTAGGATCCTGCATCCATCTATTAGTCCAAACATTCTTTCTATGCATTAGTATAACATATCTTCCACTAGTCTTATCAAATCTATTCATATCAAACCTTCTTTCATCTATTAATGCCCTAGTTTTCAAGCTAGGACAGATCCTATCAATCATACCTAGATCCATACTCTAGAAACAAAAAAATTCTACTTATCTTACTTCTACAGAGAACAAAGCTTCCAGATCTAAAACTTTTAACTATTCTTACCTTTATCAGAGCACAAAGCTTGTAGATCTTACCTCTTTTAATCAGAAATTCTTACTTTTACCTTACTTAGAGTGCTAAGCGTTCAGATCTTGCTTATTTTCTTCAGATCAGGCTTCTTTCTTTCATATATGACCTTCTTTCTTTAGCACAAAGATTTATAAGTCAAGTAGAATACTGCGCACTAGGGAGCCAGATCTATGCACAGAGATTTCACAGTTTCAGGATGGATATTTGCACAAATCTTCTTCTTTCTCAGTTCCTAGCAATCACAGTGTCAGGTCCCGGCAATAGAACCATTTGTTGGCACAGGGGCAGACCCAGAGTTCAACGCTACCACAACTCACCAACAAAGCCCTAACTACCGACCCTTTCGGCAACACCTACGAAGCAGATGAAGTCTCACCCAAGGTAGAGGAAAGGGTGGTTGCAAGACTCAAGTGTCTGTAACCTTAGCTGGGACATAGATTTGTGATTATAATACTTAATACAACTCTTAGCTCCATCAAGTCCTTAATATGTAATCACTATTCACTTCACTGATACAACAAAGCTTCGCAATATTCACACTAATCTACAGTATTCAAGCACTTAGCATATACAAATGGATCATAATGAGCATATCAAGCACTAAGCATGACTATCTAGATCAGATATAACATTCTTACATATAATAAGCACAAAGCATAAATAGATCTATCTAAACATATCAGAGCACTTAGCATATAACATATGAACACATCAAGACAAAGCACAGAGAACATAACACAATGTTTACGTGGTTCACCCCCACCCTAGGGCTACGTCCACAAACTCTTCTTCTTTATTGTCTTCAGTCAATCGGTTACAAGCACAAAGCCATCAAAACCCTTACTCCGCACAGGATAGAAGATTTGCATAGCTCGCTAGATCCTTCTTCCTTGCGCTATAGCACTTAAGCTCTCCACAATCCGCTATAAGGATCTGCACTTAGCTCTGCAAGTCTCTTACAGTCATGCACAAAGCACTTATAGACTCTACTAGCACTTAGCATACATTCACATCACATAGATACACTATTCTCTATTTATACATAAAAAATAGGCTTAAGCATGGGTAAACCCATGGGTGGACATCCCATTCCCGTTACATATTCCCAAAAACCCAAAAAGGGGCCCAAAAGGGGGCCAAGATCCCGTGATATCCACTTCGTCTTGTTCTCCTCCTTCGACAAGTTGTCGAAGTCTCAAAGTAGGCCAACATGACCAAGAAACTCCCAAAACTTGGTCAAGGGCCAATAGAGACTAATGTATCAAAAGGCCCAGGGGATAATGAAGCGGATGTGGGATAACCCGGACCTCATCAGATTCCCAAGGCTTCCGATCGATAGCCTAGAAGAAAGCTCGGCAAGGCAAAGCGGCCCCGATTTCATGAACCTTGATAAAATCAATGGGTCAGATGACCCTGAATCCACAATGCCATCAGTTGGATCGCCGGTAGGCATGACAACTCAACCAGAGACAGGTCGAGTATCATTAGAGACAAGCGCGCCTAATCCCTTGAGCGAGCTTATAAATATATATAGTGATTGTAATATCCCCCTGTAGAACCCCAGTTGTAAATATGAATTGTAAACATGTTTTGTAGGCTGGTGAGCCAAGTGTTGATAAGCTAGTGGGCTTATCTTTTATTTAGGCCGGAGAGCCTAGGTGTTAAAGGCTAGGAGCCTGATTTTTGTATATGTAATTATGCACAGATCGTTAATAAAATATAAACATCATTGCGTGAAGACCAACCATGAAGAAATAGTGTTGGGGGACTAAGCTTCCACAAGGTTGGGTAACGGAGGAGGCTAAGTGTGTGGGCCTAGGGGCTAAGCTAGGGGGCTTACCTCAAAAGGGGACAATAATTTATTATTATTTCCTAAAAGGATAAGGTGGTCAATTGACCAAGTGTTGTCCTAATTTCTTGGGAAAGGGGAACAAATGAAAATGTAGTGCATGCAGCTCCAGGAAGACAAGTGTCGACCTAGGCGCATGCAGTTAAAACTGATGAGTCAGTCATGTTGGGGGGGTTCTTTTATTCTGTGTGTTGATACTAAGAGGGGGGTGAATCAGTATCAAGTACAATTTAAAACATTTTTCAACTTATACTTAAACCTTTCAATTATATCCAATGAGAAATGAACAATAGTATAAGAGTTACACAAATACAC
>JZKD02S1695588.1:35381-54209 GCA_000966675.3 Picea glauca | reverse complement strand
AACTTTTCCTTGAAGATGCGTATCCCCCTTGAAGTGTGCGCATTTTTCCTTGAAGCGTGCGTGAAGCGCCCTCTGAAGCGCGCTTCAGAGGGAACGCTTCCAAAAAGGCAGGAATTGCGTTTTCTGAGGGGGAATCGCGCTTCAGTTTTTTGAGTCGCGCTTCAGAGGACGCTTCTAGGACGCACCCGCCCGGATCGAGCTTCGGGCCTTCGAAGCGGGGGGGGGGGAAGCTTCTGGTAACCCTGCTTCCAGGCCCTGAAGTTATCAACTCCATCTAACTTCCCATCAATCTTTGTTCCGTTAGTCATCCTTCCTGGGACCACACAAAAATATGACCAAAATTGAAAGACTAAACTTATCAATAGGTGCTCTCTGCTAAGGAGAGCTTCTTGGTGGTCTTTCTTTGTAAAAATTCTCCAGAAACTGGAAAAACGTCAACCTTAGGGTTTGGGTGAAACCCTAACTGTAGCAGCTGCAAATTGGAAAACTGGTCCACTGGAAAAGTGTGTTAGGCTAGGGCAAACTTTCTGATGGTCTTGGTTTGTCCGACAACTATCTCTAGATTGAAAACGACTCCCTTTTAGGCTTCTAGATCTGCAACTGGCTTCTATTCAGGCTTGCTATGAAACCATGTTAGAATTTTAAATTTTCTAGTTACACAATTACAATTACTTAATCCAATAGCAACTGTAGTAGGATCACTAAAAGATAGACAATCACAGATACAATAGAACACAAAGATTATCCCGGGAAACCCTCGTGGGGGGGAAAACCCAACAACCAAAATCCTCAATATAGATTCCTTTAACTAGTGCAATGATGCGCTATAGCTCTTCAAGAAAGACCAAGACCAAAACACCAAAAAAACCAGTCTCCAAGACTTGTGCGCTAGACCTTCTTATGCGCTCCAAGATGCACAAGAGAAGTGTGTGAGTGTGTTTCCAAATACGAGGAACCTATCCTCTATTTATACACAGTAGTGTCTCTTGAAGAGACATGACTCTTGACCTAACTAACCCATAAAACATGGCCGACTAGCCACGATAGGACTTTTTACAATTATAAGTAAAATACCAATAATATAATAATTTTTGTTGAGTCGACTTGTACAATATATTTATAATAACCTTTTAAAGGTTTGACTAAAACAAATATACAAGAATATCTTCCATAGTTACACTAAAAATATTAACACTCAGTCCATCAAAGACTACGTCGGGCTTCGAGTCTTCGGTCCATCGAAGACTATACCAGGGTCCCAAGCCTTCAATTCATCGAAGATTACCCTGGGATCATTCCCACATGGTCAAGTTTGTCTGACCAATCTTGAAATGTCTACCCGATATCCTCCTGGATATCTAGCAGCAACTCGAATCTTCAATTCGTTGAAGATTACATCTGGGCCTATTCCCACATGAGCAAGTCCGTCTGATCAATCTTGGAATATCGGCATAATGCTGCAATCATCAACACTCCCCCAGGGAAACATTTGCATTCCTGCCAAGCTTGTCCCAGACAAAGGCTTAGTGCAAATGTCAACTACGCTCTCATCTGTGGATATGTGATGGAGCCTCACTGCTCCTTCCTGCACTATGTCTCTGATGAAGTCCTGCAAGATCCTTCGAAAGCCACCTTGCTTCATAACTTGCGTCACTCGCTGCGATATACGACTGAGCGCTACAGATATCTGCTTCCTTGCTTGTCTGGAAATCCTGCTTGATCCCAAGCTGAAGTAGCACCCTAGGTGCTCGATCTGTCTTCTGCACTCCCAATCCAAAAACTGTATATCTCAGACGCTGTACTTCATCATCGGAGACCAATAATATCTATTTGTACCACAACACAGGTACCTGCATGATGTGTTGTAACCCAATAATACGCTCATGGCTCAACCATATACTGGAACAAGGTGCTCTTTGCAAGGAAAATGTCTATCCTGTCACACAACTTCCTCAGATGTGTCTTCATAGGTGTGGCCATGGACTTCTTGTCCATCATATGCTAAACCTCTTCAGTCTCCTCACTGAAGATCTCATCCAGTGCCTACCATGCTTTCAATCCCAATATATCCGATCAAGATCCTTCATCTTGAACTCTGAAATCAACTCCCTCTATCTGAGAGAATCCTCGAACCATGATTCCATTTGATGCATGCCCTTTTGCATCCTGCAAAGTGTCACGAAACCATGCTGGCTTCTTTCTGATCACTGACTCCCTTTGAGTCTGTACAACCTGAAGATTGACTATCCGTGACTCTTCCTTTGAGCCAATTGACTCCCCCTGAAGTCTGACTCCCTCTAAATCCTTTCAAGCTTGTTGTTCTCTTGTCATACATTTCTTGTTCTTAACCTAGAACAAGGGGCTCCCGTACTAGGCATAATGACCCTTTTTCCAAAATAAGGATAAGGGTTCCCGTACCAGGGATAATGACCCTTCTATAAAGATAAGAAGTTTGGCCTCCCGTAGGGATAACAACCAAAATGGCCTCTTGTACTAGGATAATAACCAAACCAAAAATGGATTCCTGTACCAGGGAAAATGGTCCAATATAAAATGAATAAAAAATACCTACTTAACAATGGGCTCCCGTACTAGGGAAAATGGCCCAATACAAAAGAAAATTAAAATAACTAAATTATACTTACAATGAGAGTTGTAGAAGTCCTCCTGATGTATTTAGTAGAAATAATCGCTTCGAGGATCGTCGTCAGGTTTAGCTGCCTTATGTGGATGTTCATCAACATCAACTATCGTACAATGAGAGTTGTAGAAGTCCTCCTGATGTATTTAGTAGAAATAATCGCTTCGAGGATCGTCGTCAGGTTTAGCCTTCTTATGTGGATGTTCATCAACATCAGCTATCGATGCATGTTGCTTTTCTTTTCTTTTCCTTTGAAGACAATGTCTAGCATAGTGACCAAACTTGTCACAAATGTAGCATTGGATCCAGTGTTGCACGAAGCGGGAGCGTTTTAGGAAGCGGGAGCGTGGGAAGCGTCATTTTCCAAAAATCCTCGAAAGCGAAGCGTCCTGGAAGCGTCTGGAAGCGTCTGTTATATATATATATATATATATATATATATATTCAAAAAAACATGTAGAAAGACAAATTAGTTGCAGAATATATGAAAACATGCATATCTGTGCATTAATCCATCTGCATTCTCTATGCTTGGCAATTTCATGCATCAAAAGGTTCAAGGTGTGCACCAAACACCCAGACCAAAAGATGCATGGATGAACTCGCTCAATGATTTTACCTGCTCCCTTACAATTTGCTACATTATCAGTGATTACTTGAATCACATTAGAAGGACCAACATCATTAATTGTTTTCAAGAGGAGATCTGAAATGTTTTGGGAAGATGCAATAATTGAAGAGGAGCCGTTTGCTGCCAAGAAACATTGCATCGGTAGCAGAAACACCAAGAACATTGATCAAATGTTGGTTTCTAACATTTGTCCAACCATCTGATACAATGGATACCCCAATGTCTGACCATTCATCTGTAAACCGTGTTAGAGCTCTTTGAATTTTTTCTTTTTCCTTGTCAAGTAACACAGTTCTATCTTTCTCATAGTTGGGGCTCTTGTATCCTTTGGGGGCTTCGTTGATTGCCTTGACAAGATCGTGCCAATAAGGGGATCAAAGCACATTGAATGGGATACCACACTCATAGAGAAACCAGACCACTTTTGCATCCACCTCATCCCTACCTCCAATATCAAGGAAATCTGCTATTGTTCTTCTAGATCTAGAGGTCCCCCTTGGAAGCGCACATGAATCACCCTCTGAAGTGCACTTCCTAAATTTTGAAGCGCGCTTCAGCCAGAGCTTCTTGGACGCACTCGCCCGGATCGAGCTTCGAGGCTTCGAAGTGGGGGGGGGGGAGCTTCCTGCAACATTGATTGGATCTTTGAAAGATCCTTCTTCTTTCTTGATGGTCCTGTATTCTTCTTCCAAAATTTTCCTTCCCCTTTTCTTGCATTGGCTGCAAATGCTTGCTCTTSTTCTTCTTCTTYTGGAGGTTTTTGCAAGATTTCTCTGGATAACATTTGGGTTTCTTCTTGAACACAATCAGAGCATAGATTGTCAAACTTGGGTAACTTTTTACGTCCGCAAATGCTTTGAATAAATAGCTCCCATGATATTGGTAATCCATTAAGAGATATAGTGACAAGTTCTGCGTCTAGAACTTCATCTCCAATAGCTTTAAGTTGATCTCTTATCTCAAATATCCTTGTTAAATATGTGTTGATTGAATCTGACTTCAACATCTTGATGCATCAGAGATTATTTCTCAAAGCTAACTTTCTGTTGATGTTCTTGCTTTCAAATAATTTCACCAAGGCTTTGTCCATTTCCTTGGCAATCTTTAGTTCTGTAGTGTGTGGAATCAGATGTTCCCTAACAGAGTCTACCAGGATTCTTTTGGTCATTACTGCTTTCTTCCTGTGCTTGACCTTCTCTTCATCTTCTTCTGGCTTGGGAATGTCCTGGTTTATGTAGTTCAGAAGATCATTTTCTTTTAGGATAAGCAGTATCTTAGTCTTCCATGCTCTGAAGTTGGTGGAACCTTCCAATTTGTCTTCTACTCTGAAATTGGTCTTCATCTTAAATAGGGTCAAGCCTCCAAACCCTAAAAATTCAAACTTGTCCAAACTGCAATCTGACATCACCAGGAGGTGCGCTTGACCAAGGTGAGTTATTCTGTGCCAGTATTAGTCCCAACGTGGACCAAAAAGACCCCCAACGAACCTTCCAAAGATTCAAATCTGCAGTAGTTGCTGCAGTGCTGCTGCAATAGTTGAATTTCAAATGTCTGCAGTTTCCCAGTCTCTGTGCTATGGCGGATCTTCAGTCCCCGCTCTGATACCATGTTGATTTTTATATGTGTTTCTAGATCTAGATAATTATATGTCACATTATAATTATACACATAAAAATATGCCAAGATCACTGAAGTCACACCATGCACAAAGAGACACAAAATTTACCCTCGGAAAACCCACAATGGGGGAAAATCCCAACAACCCTTTCTCTAGAAGAATTTCCAACCAAGAACCACAAGTACAATATCACAATGAAGAAACCCTAGCCCCAAAGGCTCAAAACCAAGAAGAAAATGTCTCCTTGCTGCAATTTTGGCTTTCTGGTTGCAGTAGCGAACCTTCTTGAGAAGAGGATGAGTTTTGGTGGTTGCAAATGAGGCCTAGGCGCCTCCTATTTATATTAGACTGTTGACTTCTTCCTGGGCCAACCTGAGCCTTCACTAGGGCCAACTTTACATCAAAACAATGTTATTTCACATTAAATTAATATGTTTTCTTATCCTCGAGCTGACTTCTCATTCTGAGCTTCTTCTAGGGGTTTCTTCAGTGTTTCTTCTTGATGAATGGCTTCCCGAAGTTGCCAAAAACTAACACATCTTAGTGTACAACCAGTCTAAAGAGGAGCATTTGAGGCATTTGAAGTATGTTATGGAAAAGTTGCATCAAGAAAAATTGTTGATTAATTTAAAGAAGTGTTCATTCCTAAAACCAAAACTTATTTACTTGGGTTTTTTCATATATGGAGTGGTTTGAAGATGGATCTTGAGAAGGTAAGAGCAATTATAGAATGGCCTTCTTCCAAGAATGTTTTTGAATTTAGAAGTTTCCATTGGCTGTCAAGCTTTTATAGGAAGTTCATTAGAAACTTTAGTAAGATAAGTGCTCCAATCATAGAGACCATAAAAAAGGATAAACAACCATTTCAATGGACCACTGAAGCTGAAAAAGGATTCCAGATGTTGAAAATGAAGATCATAGCGTAGCCTGTCTTAATATTACCAGATTTTAATAAACCTTTTCAAGTAAAATGTGATGCAAGTGGTGAAGCGATAGGAGCTATGTTGAGTCAAGAGGAGAAGCCCATAACATATTTTAGTGAAAAGTTGAACGAAGCAAGGAGGAAGTACGCTTCCTATGACAAGGAGTTTTATGCTATTGTACAAGCATTGAAAAAATGGAGGCATTATTTAATGTCTAGAGAATTTATTTTGGATTCAGATAGTCATGCTTTACAATACATAATGCAACAACCAAAATTGAGTCAAAAACATGTTAAATGGATAGAATTCTTTCAAAGTTTTACCTTTGTATTAAAACACATCAGTGGCCAAGCTAACAAGATTGCAGATGCCTTGAGCAAGAGGAGCTTGATAATGCAGGAAAGTCAGATACAGGTAATGGGGTTTGATTTCATGAAGGAATTGTACGAGGATGATACAGACTTCAAGGAGGGTTATGAAGTATGTAAAAGTCCAGCAGTCAGGGACAGAAGCAAGTGACTTGAATATATGTTGCAGGATGGACTACTGTTCAAAACAATCAACTTTGCATTCCAAATGCTCCATGAGGGAAAATTTAATCAAAGAGAAGCATAGTGGAGGATTAGGTGGACATTTTGGACATGATAAAACTTATGAACTACTGAAGCATTTTTATTTTTGGCCAAAGATGAGGATTGATGTTTAGAAGTATGTGAAGAGTTGCAGAATTTGTCAGCATGCAAAGGGAAAGAGTCAAAACACATGTTTGTATACTCCTCTACCCATCCCAAACAAGCCTTAGGATTCAGTAAGTATGGACTTTGTGTTGGGATTGCCAAAACACAAAAAGGTAATTATTCTATCTTCGTAATAGTTGATAGATTCTTAAAACTAGTGATGCTACTCATATTGCTAACCTGTTTTTCAAAGAAGTGGTAAGACTGCATGGGGTACCCAAGAGCATTGTCTCAGATAGAGACACCAGATTCTTGGGACATTTTTGGAGGACCTTATGTTGTAAACTTGGAACAAAATTGAGTTTTAGCTCAACTTACCACCCGCAGACAGATGGACAGACCAAGGTAGTCAAAAGGAGCTTGGGGAATATCTTGAGAAGCTTAGTTGGAGAGAGCATCCCAAGCAGTGGGATCAAGTGTTGGCCCAAGCCAAGTTTGCATATAATGATTCTCCAAACAGAAGTACAGGACAAAGTCCATTCCAAATCATTTATGGGATGCATCCAAGAGGAGTTCATGAACTCAGGAGTTTGGGAGGAGCTGAACAAAGGAGTGCAGCAGGAGAGGACTTTGCTATAGCCATGCAATAAATTCATGAGCAGGTGAAACATAAGCTACAAGAAAGAAACCTCAAGTATAAAAGCAGAATAGATTTGAAGAAGAGAGAGCAGAATTTTGAAGTGGGTGATTTTGATCTAGGTGGATATCGGTGGCCACCCACCTATTCCAACTGGCTCAAAACAGTTCTTTGGCAATTTACTATTTTTAGCAGTTTTTCCTAAACTTTCAGGGCCATTTTGAGGGCCTAAATGATGTTTTTTTCCGATTGGGTAGCTCAATGATTGCAAAAGGCATGCTTGAGTCTGTGAAATGAAGCTCCTCGTCAATACCTTTCCAAAGAGCTATCGTGCGCCCCAAACGGAGATCATATGCCAAAGTTGCGCCCTCGAGAAGTTGATACACCAAACTACCCAAAACAGGGTCCACAAAACTATTGGCTTTTCATCTTCCGGGGTTAGGGTTTTGGATTTTCTTTATGTTAAAAAGGCCTCTAGAGCCTCATTATAATCATCATCCTCTTCTTGCGAATGAGCGTAGCTGTCACATCTCTTCTCATAGATAAGCTGCCACCATTCTAGCAAGTCTTTCACTCTGTATTTTTACAGTTTTGTACATTTCGCTCATTAATAGAAATTGTGTATTATTGTATCTCTATGTTTATGGTTATATATCGGATATATCTTTGTACATTTCCTTCTTATATCTCTGCTCTCATTTTGTGCCAAAAATAATCCGGATAAGTGGTATCAAAGTAGGCTGCTCTTGATCGTTTTTCAGTGCATGTCCCCGACGAGGTCCGTGTATAGCAAATTGGGTCTCGAGCTTGTCTCTCTTGAGTACAATCGCTCTCGCATGCCCAAGAAACCCTCCATGGCGGAAGAAAAGAAAGACGACAGAGCAAAAGACTCTATTAATTTGTTGCTTGAGCAAGCTCTCACGTGATAGAGGGACGAAATGATGGAGAATTTTGCCCACATCTTTCAACGCCTATCGATAACAGTAGGCGCGTCTTCATCAAGCGGCCAATTCGGAGGCACCTCTCCTTTCAAGGTAAAAGTTAAATTTGATATTCTCGTATTTGAAAGTCAGATAGGATGTGGATGCCCTAGAATCATTTCGTGCCAAAAATAATCTGGATCAGATTTGGTTTTGGCACATCTGAGAAAAGAAAGGTTTCCCAGAGGAGAATATAACAAACTAAAACTGAAAAAGATTGGACCTTGCAGAATTCTTAGAAAGTTTTCAGCCAATGCTTATGAGATAGAGTTGCCACCAGGAATTGGCATTTCTCCCATTTTCAATGTTGCAGACTTATACAAGTATCATGCAGATGAAGCAACCAAGACAGCAGATGATAGTGAAAAACAACAGATTCAGTGGCAGAAACAGTTGCCAGCAGCAGAGTCTTTATAGCCAGAGAAGATTTTGAACAAAAGAGTAATCAAAAGGACAAGGGGTAAAGAGTACTATGAGTACCTGGTCAAGTGGAAGAACCATCCAATAGCAGATGCTACTTGGATGACTGCTACATTACTACAGAAAAGTGGTAGTTCAGTTGAAGATGTCATGGACAGGAGCCCATGAAAAGTTTGTTCCTTGGGAGTATGTTGCAGGGGCATTGGTCAAATTCCATTTTGACCTCTAGAAGGTTAAAATAATTTATGAGAGGAGTTGGTTCCTCAATCTTTGCATTCTGTTGTGTGAAGATTAGGGGAAATTAGTTTAAATTGTCATGTAATCTTTATTATTAGCATTTTTTTAGTTAATTTGTTAGAGGAGAGCTTGAAGCTTGATCCAAAGCCAAACTTGGTTTATTCGATTCTATTTTCAAGGATCTGGGTGTAGCCTCGAATGTATTTATCAAAGCTTTGAATAATGGAAGGGTTGGATTGTTGTGTGCACGACTTGGAGTGCAGCATAGCCTATGTGTTGAACCTTTATGAATCCCCTGCACAAGTTATTGTCCTCTGTGCGTAAACCTCGTGATCCCTGAAAAGATTTGTTCCATTGATCTCAATAAAAAAATGCGTGAAACCCGCTTATGCGAATCTGTTGTTGAATGCTCTTTATCCTTGGTGTAAGTGAACCTGAAGCTATTTTTGAAATCTATGTACGATTGAGTGGAGACGCTTTAAACCCTTCATGTCATTCATAATAATTGAAGTCTTATATAAAACCCTCCAGAGAAGGTGTGGTTGTGGGTTTATAACTGTATAGTCGTTGATCAATGGTTATATGCCATGGATTAAATGAATTGTAGCAGACTTGAAGCGTCCAGATGATCAGAAGTTCGAAATTGAGCCTGGAAGCGCCCTGGTAGATCACCAATGTAGAACCAGTAGGCAAAACGGAGAAAAAGGGATCCAGGGTTTTGTTATTTGGCGTTAAAAATGTAAGTGCTTATAGTAGCTCTAGCTCTTGGTCTTTAGCAAGATAAGACCACAGGCTGAGAGTTAAACCTGTAACAAGCAATTTCACAACAAAATTTATTATATTCCGACTCTTCAGTAGGAAAGTCGTTTATAGTTTTTAAAACTCGAAGGCAGATCATGAAATTTGTAATGACGACTGTTTTTGGCAATGCTTTTGTATTTGCATCTGGTTTTGGTTGTACATGTATTTCTTTATCACTGGGTTGGGGTCACTTAGAGTCTTAGATAATGTCAAATTGGATGATGTAAGGGGGAGTTCTTTTGAGCTGGATTCCTTAGCTCAAGTTTATAATTTTTACACTTGGATCTAAATACTGTAATTTTGAATTTTGGCTCACAAAAAGTGTTAATATTAATATGCATCTTTTAATATGAATATTGTTAAACAATCTTCGTTCATCTCTGTCTTCAAAACTTAATGCCAGTATTTTGATATCTGTTCACAAATTTATCAACTTCTTTTCACTTTCTATCTCTGCGTTCTGTATGAAAGTTTGTATAATGACAGCCTTTTAATTCATAATTTCTTTAAAAAGATGCCTCTTCTGATAACAGATCTTCACAGCCATGTTCGGCAACCAAGTATGATGGAATCTAATCTTCACAATCATGTTTGGCAACCAAATATGATGGAATTCTATGTTTATATAAGCCACACAAATAATTGTAAATTTTAAACTATCATCAGCTGTTTTCTTTATGAAAAAGGCATGATGTTTCTTAACCATTTTTAATTATTGCTTTTCCAATTTTATGAAAGAAAGCATTATGTTTTCTTAACAGTTTCTAATCATTGATTTTCGACTTTTCTGAGGTATCAGAACAATGAAACTATGAAATACATACCAATTAGAAAGTTTTCTAAAGGATTGGGCTATTTCTAAGGAACTTATGCAGAGTAAATTGCCAAATAGAACTTATGCAATGGGTAGGTGAGAGGAGACATTTGAATATGAAGAAATAGCTTATAAATTATAATACACTTCTCAAGCTGACAATTGCAATTTCAGTAATTGAAGTAATGGGAAGTGTTGCATACCTGGCTTGAAGAAGACTGAAAGGCCAAAATCAGTGGCCTTCAAAGGCGAGTTTTCATCCTTGTTGAGAAACAGAAAATTCTCTGGCTTGAGATCACGGTGTATGACAACCATTGAATGGCAAATGTGCACCGCCTTAACCATGGTCCTGCATAGTGAAGCAGCTGCTCTCTCACTGTAATGCCCCTTGGTAATAATTCTTTCAAAGAGGTCCCCACCAGCACAGAGCTCCATGACCAAGTTCACAGATTGATTATCCTCATAAGTACCCTTCAACTCCACTATGTTTGGCTGTCCAGTCAGATGGGGCATGATCTGGACCCCCCTCCTGACATCCTCTATATCCTTATTGCGAATTAATTTCCTCGTTGCAATGAATTTACAAGCAAATTTCTGAAGGGTTTTCTTGTGGGTGCAGATGTATGTGACCCCAAACTGCTCTCTTTCTAATTCTTTGCCAATAATGTATTGGGACCTCACATCCTCCATTGGTTTGCCTAGGATTCGTCCTTTCTCCTGTTGTGGTTCTGTTGGGGCTTTTGAGAAAGAAGGCTGTGGATGTGCACATCTAGCAGCATTGTGGGGACTTACACGAATATTATTGTGAGGCCTTCCCTGCTCAGGGTAGTTTCGCTTCACAGGATGGCCTTGTTGGTTCCCCATTGATTGGAGTGGTACTCAAGTGAGTTTTATTGATCATCGAGAGCTCCCGAATGAGGATGTGTGATTTTGAATGGGAATTGTAATGCAAAATGGTTACTGAGGAAACCAAGGGGTAATTGATCAGAAAAAGATGTTTGCAAAATTTGTGATATTGGAAAGGCCAAGCAACACCTTTTGATGCGAGAGAGATGCAGAGAGATGGATGATGATGAGCTCCAGCAGAGCACAAGCATCAGGGATGCTCAGCTTGATTGTTAAGCGGATCGAAATGTTTGCATGCAAAAGGAGATGCTAAAATATACAGTAGGACGATGCTAAGAGTAAAGTTATGTCATGAAATATGTCCCAAATGTGAGGCTTTGAATTGAATTGAATCGGCCAAACTACTCGCCATTTCTAGGCAATTTACCTGAATCCTTACTCTTCTTCGTGGATTTTTTTTATCAAACAGTTTTATGGAATTTGTAAATCGACAGACTTGCATTTGCCTTGGTTTTACTTTTAAAAAAATATGTGTAACTTGGTTTGGTTTTGTTGAGAAGATGTGTATTCAAGTATGACTAACATCCAATGTTTGGCTGATTGGTTCAGAGCCCAATCTTAATGATAAGCTATCCAGAGAATATAGACCGAATAGGTTCAACCTTTGTTTGGAAAAAAAAAATACTACTAACACGTAATATTAACACTAACATGTTCAAGAACGACGGTGATGGTAACTTTTGTGATGTATTTTAAGATATTTATGTTACCATGTTAATGCAGGTTCAGGAACCAGAGTGATGGTAACTTTTGTTATGTGTTTTAAGATATTTATGTGGTCATGTTAATGCAAGAGTGATGGTAACTTTTGTTATGTGTTTTAAGATATTTATGTGGTCATGTTAGAATGAAAGTGATGGTAACTTTTGTTATGTGTTTTAAGATATTTATGTGGTCATGTAATGCAGGTTTAAGAATGAAAGTGATGGTAACTTTTCTCATGTGTTTTAAGATATTTATGCGGTCATGTTACAAGCATTGCATATACATCACTAGCATTGCATATATTAACTAAATTATCATATATGAATACTACCTATCCCATCCCATCAACAATTCTAATAATGGAGATTGTGGTATAATTAGACCAGATCCTACCCGAAGATAATGAAAGATTGTACAACATTTAGATATGAACACTCCATTTAGATATGAAAGATCCTACTCTGGAACTTACATGGATTATTACACATTAAAATCCAGTGAAAATGAACACCCCAATCTATCAAACAAGAAACTAATAGAACATAATGATGCAAAAAGGAGAAGTCATTTATAAAATTACAAACCACATTTTATCCTTAAAAACTGGCCTTACAAAAGGTAGAAATGCACGACCATAACCCAACTCTGAAATGCCTTAATAGTAAAACAAAACGTCAAAATATCAGTTTTGAATTTGGTTGCAATTTACCCAACACAGATCATCATAAGTCTCGAGTCCTCAGAAATGACATAATGTGCCTAGCACTATCTACATCTTGGAGCCCCCACAGTTATATCATGTCTTCTGTTGTTTTGGCCGCCTTTGTTCATCATTGCTACAAACTCGTCGTAGTCAATTCGTCCATCCTAAACATTCAAGCATATCCACAATGAATATCAATTAGCCTTTGCTATGTGCATCCTAAGATTTAATATATTGACATTCCCCAATAACAAAAGGGTACTTACATTGTCTGTGTCCACTTCATCAATTATCTCCTTAATAGTTTTTGGATCATCCATGCCATAGTTTTTTAGTGCCTGTTGTAATTCCTCCTTTGTAATGTACCTGAAGAAACACTAAATGGATTTAGTGACATTATGTTTTTTTTTATAAATTGAAAATTATTTTTGAAGTTAGTGAATTTTTGTGAATGGTTGATTGGTTGCATTATGTATATGGCTTCCCCTCCTCTTATGGAAGAGGTGTTGTATGAATGATTATGTGTTAATAAATTGTTAATAATAAATAGTTGAAAGAAGCAAAACATGAATTTATGATTTTAAAATATTCAAAAGATTGAAATGATATCAGTTTTAAACAAGAGGTTTCAAACACCAAATTGGTGTCTAGCTTAGATTATTATTATTATTAGATTATAACTTTATAAGCTCCCAACTGAGATGAATTAAAAAAAAACAAAAAACTTGTCATATCAGTATTAACATCTAATGAAAGCTTACCCGCTGTTGTCTTTATCAAAATACTGAAAGGCAGTATATAAACGATCTTGCTTTTCTGTTCTGTTGATGTGCATTGTGGCAGTGATAAACTCAAGGTAATCAATTGTCCCATTCCCATCTAGATCTGTCTGTATGAATAGAAATCCCGAGGATCACTACTAGATCAAAACATTCATAACAATCTGGAGGATTATATTCAATCAACACTCCTGTAAGCATAAAAAATTCTTAGGTACTTACTGCATCCATCAATTGCTTGACCTCTAACTCAGAAAGCTTTGACCCTAATCTTGCAAAGCCACGCTTCAATTCTTCAAATGTGATTGTGCCACTGTTATCAGTGTCCATATTCTTAAACATCTCCTTTAAACCCATTATTTCCTCTTCTGATAGACTGTCAGCAATCACCTGTATTAAGATTGAGTCATTTTAGATTATATAGAAAAGGTACTCAAGATTGTCTCAATAGATATTATAAAAAAGAAATACCTTCAGAGCAACTTTTTTAAACTTGTTCATTGCCGTGAATTGCTTCATCCTAACCAATACAACATTGTCAAGTGCTATGTCTGGGGCATCACCGTCTTCTCTCATCCATGGATGGGCTAGGGTTATACACCAAAAAACAAAGATTAGCTAGTATGGAAAAGTAAGATGATCCCATTAGAAATCAAATGCAAGACAATTATCCACTGGAGGTTTTTATCATTTATAATATGATAACATACCTAAAACTTGAAAAGCCTTCAAACGTTTATTGGGATCTTGCTGGAGCATCAATTTAACCAAGTCTTTTGCACTAGTAGAAATAGATGGCCATGGTTCTTTTTCCAAGTCGATGCGTCCACGCAATATAGCATCAAATATGCCTTGTTCCGTCTCTGTAAGTTTATCATCTTATCTCATGCTGGCAGTCAACCTAAAAGGTATGCAATAAATTATGTCTATTTTTCTATACTAACCTGCCCAAAATGGAGGCGAACCACAGAGAAGAATGTAGAGTATGACGCCAGCACTCCATATATCTACTTCCGGTCCATAGAGCCGTTGCAATATTTCAGGAGCCACATAATATGCACTGCCTACGATGTCTCTAAATACATCACCTGTATCAGAAGAAGTAGTAACAGTATCGAGTTGAATTAATAAAAACACCAAAATAAACTTTAAAAAGCAGAGAAAACGAATAAAATATATTCACCTTCATCATTTCTATTTAAAAAAAAATCTAGTTTTCCTTACAGTGTCACCTACACATGAAGATTTCTGCACAATTATTAGGTTGACTTCATCATTTATGTTGTTTGAGTTTTCTGTGGATAAACCCTGTATAAAATATTGAAACGTTCAATGTTTGAATGGACGTTTATTAGAAATGTTGAATGTTTCATTATTTTATACACAATTTATCTCCAAAAAATTCAAGCAACATTATAACAAACTATGAAAATTTACATATTCATTCATCATTTCTACCTAAAAACATCATTTCTATCTAAAAACATTTAACTGTGATACTGCAATACCAAATCCTGTTAGATTCATTCTTCCTGTTAGATTCATTCTTCACACGAACAACATCCCTAAATGTTAATTATCCCAACATTCACTTCATTGCAAGAAGTAAAGATTAGAGAAGTAGAGATTAGAGGTAGACAAATCAACGAAAATGTTGCAAGAAATAGAGATTGAAGGTAGACAAATCAACAAAAATGTATTGTATTTGCTCAAAAGAAATTTTATGGGTCCATCCAACCTCTCTCTTTTTCTCCAACATACATAATTATGTTCATGGGTACTGTTATTTCTGATTTGGATCACACATCGTCATCTCAGCATCTCTCCAGAATCGCACTTTTGTTATGGTATCAATGGACTTTTTTCTTGGATTGACCTGCAGTTTCAGTGGGCTTTAAAATCATGAGTTTAATGCGAGGAGCAATAGAAAAAAATAATGCAATAGAACTCTACTCGTTTCGAACAGAGATTTGAACGAGCTGTGACTCAACTTGGCCTATAATATTAATAAATGTTGTAAATAATAAAAAATGTTTTTATCTCAGAGAATATGTGTTTATTGTGTTCAATAAATGGCCAAGCTTTTATTTTGTCCTTAGTATTCTGTGAAGCTTTTAGTAATAAAACCTTATAAGGTCCTGCACTAAAGCTTGGTAAATGGTCTAAAGTTTTTAGTAGTAAAACCTTGTAGAGCCATATACTAAAAATTTTTGTATTTAAAAGAATTTTTTTAATATGATTAAATTTTTAGTGATAAAAAAGTTGTAATAGAATTACTTTTTATTTTATTTATTTATTTATTTATTTATTTATTATTATTTTTTTTTATCTTAGTTAAGTTTTTAGTAATAAAATCTTGTAGATTCAAGTATTTTTTCTCTTATTTTATCCTTAGTTTTTAATAAATGACCAACCTTTTTAATAATAAAACCTTATAGAGTTATGTGTTTCTTTATTTAAAAGAAAAAAAATTAACATGGCCAAGATTTTCGTAATAAAATGTTGTAGGGTCATGTACTTCTTCATTTAAAAGAAAAAAATTAACATGATCAAATTTTTAGTATTAAAACTTTTGTAAGGTCATGTACTTCTTTTATTTTGTCCTTAGTTTTCAATAAATGACCAAGTTTTTAGTAATAAAACATTGTAGGGTCATGTACTTCTTCATTTAAAAGGAAAAAAATTAAACATGTTTAAGCTTTTAATAATAAAAAGTTGTAGGATCATGTATTTCATTTAAAAGATAAAAGTTTAACATGAATATGTTTTTAGTAATAAAACCTTGTAAGATCATGTAATTCTTCATTTAAAAGGAAAAAAATTAAAATAAATCAACTTTAAATATATTAAATTTAATAAATCTTATCAAATCAAAATAAAAAAAACACATTATTATATTAATGTTTAAAAAATTGAGATAAAATTGAATTTATATTTATTTATTTTATTATATTATTATTATTATGATTTTTTAATTATTATGGTAACATTTTCTTAATTGATTAAATGCACTCAACCTTTTTTCTAAATCTAACAACATTTTGTTAAAATATTTATAAAATGAAGTTTGATAATTGTTAATTATGTTTAATGCATTATTTATTAATTCCAGGTTACCCTATATGATGAGAGTAATCATAATTTCTATCTTCTAGGTATGAAATTTAACTCACAAAGAATGTATGTTTCAAATTTGATAATATTTATTTAAGTTGTAAAAAACAATATTATTATTTTTTAATTACTTTTATTATAATTGTGGACATTAGTGAGTAACTATTGTCTTCATTGTTGATTTGAGTTATGATAAGTTTTACCACTTTTAAAAAGGAAAATAATCACTCATTTATATATTGTTTTTGAAAAAGTAATTCAAATTATTTGGATTTTTTGGGTTGATATGCTTTGTTTTTGTTTAGTTTCTATATGCATTTTACAACATGGTATTAGAGCCAATTTTTATTGTTATTCATTTTACGACATAGTTCAAGTTCAGAAAAAAATTGGCATATAGAGTGCACCTCAAATGAACTAAGTGGGAGCATATCGAGAAGGTAATGTGACCATGACATTGGTTGACACACATATAATAGCAAGAAGGCAAGCACAACAAAGAGGGATATATAATCACAACAAATGTAAGTCGATGTGTAGTTCATTTTGAATCCGTTGTAAGATGACCTAGGCTATAAATTAAGTTCTTTTTCATAGGTCCACTCAAAAAGTTAAAATTTTGAGGTCGTAGTTGGTATTTATAAAGTGTTGTGCACTATTCCCTAATCGTTGATATAACAACATGCTTGAACCCAAGGCAACTATAATAGTGCAACAACATCATCGCACTTCCCAAGGCAATTATAACATTGCAACAACATCACAATTACCAAGGTGGTTGTGATAATACAAGTTGGCACTTTTTTTGTGGTGCATGTATGGTATTTATGCATATTTCCCTAGGTTCACATTTTTTAATGAAAATATAGTCCATAATGAGCATACAAAATAGTATGTATGAAAAACAAAAAAATCCATGAAGACTATAAAGATGTACATAACAATCCAAACACATCATATGGACATGACATTTAGGTTGGCACCCATTTACATCAACACATGGGCGCATTTTTCAAGGCCGAAGTCACTAAAAATAGGGCTAGACAAGTTGGTAACGGGTTTGGGTAGTTATAAATAGGCTCGAGTAGCCTATAAAGACCATCATGTAGCAAGAAACAAGCTCAAATATCCTATAGCAATCTTCTAGTAGTTGGAAACAAGTTCATGCAACTTGCAACAAACATCATGAAGCAAGAAATGAGCCATGATAGCTTGTAGTAAACTTTGGATAGCTAAGAAACAAGTTCAAAGAACATAAGAAGCAGAGGCCTCCAAGTGGGTTTTTTCCTAAATGCTACAAACTCATCTACACATTGTTTCTCCTAGTAGCTACCCCCCCAATCTTTGACATGGGGAAGGGACTTACAGAGTGTAAATGTGAGATTCTCACTATCATTTTTTTTTTTGAATATAGTAAAACCCTATAACAAATATAACCGTTTCTCCAAAGCATTTACATTTATTTGGCCTTCAAATAAAGGAATATCAAAGTTAAATTATACCTTGAAGGTGTTGCACCTCCAAAATGAATGCTAGTTCAAGTTGTTTATGCCCCCCATTGACAATTGTCAAAGGATCTAAGTGAAATTATCCATCATCTAATTCCTTAATCACACGAGGGATTCCTTGAGAAACAACTTGATATGATATCCTACTATGTCATCTCTCTTTTCTTCTACCATGGGAGGCCACTTGGGCCTACAAGAGTGGTTTTCCCTAAGCTTAGTTAGTTTGAGACCCAATTCCCTATGCCTTGATCTCGTTGGTGACATGCATGGAGAAACAACAAAAATCAGATCACACTAATACCATTGATCTAGATTATGTAGAGAATGAAATTAATGTAGAAATATAAATGGAAACACCTATCTATAAATATAGTGAAACCAAATTATATTAATGAATGAAATGGAAAAAGACTGTAAAAATGAAAAGCAACACAAACTAGCTAGAGTGATGGTAGCTTATCTATGAAGAGAGAGATATGTGTCCTTACCTCATTCTCAAGAAAACAATACAAGAGGCAAACAATACCTTTTAATATAAATTATGATACCCTAAGATGTAAAAACCCTAAAGATCCAAACATTCATCCTAGGAAATGATGTGGAAAAATGAATGTGGGTGTCGAGGAGGCTAGTTGATACGTCAACTTCTAGGGGTGCAATTATTGCATACAAACTTCTTTTTGGGCATTTCTTGGACCACTAAAAAGCTTGATGCATGCCCTATGTGTTTGACA
>JZKD02S1695588.1:22801-35123 GCA_000966675.3 Picea glauca | reverse complement strand
GAGTATTGATGGAGATCTTCTTGTGAGAGAATCTTATTGGTGTGGAACTCTTGAGCATGATTGAAGATCTATTCTGAGGAAGAGAGCGAGAGGAGGATTTCATAGACGCATCAAAGTTTCGGCAATGTTGAAGATATTGACGGCAAAAGTCTCGGAGTCACAGAAAACCCTATTTTCTGATGTACACGCAGGCTGTCTTTGTATAGGGTGCGTACACACGCAGGCTGGCTGTGTATAGGGTGAGTGTACACGCAGGATGATTGTGTATAGGGAGCGTGGACTCAATAAAATCATGGATATTTGTGTTCATTGTGATGATGACTTGTTGATGATATATTGCTGATATATGTTGCTGATATGTGCCTACATCTAACTGGTTATAAATGACATCAATGGGTAATGAATAAATATTGAATGCTAATTGATGAGTTTTTGTGCAAGAGGGAAGTTTTGGGAAAAAGAGCCCCACACTCATTCACCCCCCCTCTAAGTGTGGTAGGTGTGTCCAACAAAATGTTCTGGAAGTTGGGGAACTAAAAAACTGTAGTAAAAATACCAAGATGTGGAACCATTCTAAGTCAATGGAACAAGTGGTTGGACACTGGTATCCACCTAGATCATAGTAGGTGTTCTCGAGGATTTGTAGTTGAACTTTAACTTTCTTGTATGGAAATGATCTAATCAGGAAAATAATGCTAATGAATTTGGGGATTTGGTACCATATTGATATGTTAATTAGGTATACACATGGAGACAACTAAGGAATTCAAAAACTCCAATGTTATAATATGTGTGTACACACATAAAAAATGATGAACATACAATTTATTCAACAATAAATGGCAAGATGGACAATAGTAGAAAGGGAGAGAGAGAGAAGAATCCACACAATACCAATGACAATGGGTATATAAAATTCACTTCCATTACAACATAAGTTTTTTAAATAATGCATTGAGTATAATGCTAATAGGTTTGGATAGACTGTAAGGTTGAAGATGCTTTGCAAAAAAAGTTACTCTTAAGAAGAGTTGTGTAGGTAAGTTGCATACACTATTACTTGAGCACTCTAGTTGTTTAGAGTTGTTCTAGGCTCTATCTAACTACTCATGTGTGCATATGAGGTACACAATTTGAACCTATGTTTTCTAATGTTTCATGGTCGATCTCTAACTCTCATTCTTATCTTCATCAATTTTCCCTTGATAATACTCCCATCAATTTCTTACTCTATAATAACCAAGAAAATATGGTAATTGAAGAACTAGACAAATGGAAAGTTGCTTATGTGATGCGATTTGGTTCACATAATGGATGCCAAGATGATTGGTCTTCCAACTATGCATCAATCCATGTTCCAGGTTTATCTACATGCTAAGGTCACAATTATTGAGAATACACAAATGAATTTTGCAAGTGATTAAAGATACATAGAGGTATATTGCAACATTGTGTTTGTAGAGAACCATAAATGAAGTTACACACACCACAATCTATAAGGACTTGTAAGTGTTTGTGGAGTTGCAGAGGCCAATAAGATAATCTTGTGACACAAGTGATAGATGTAAGCTAATAGGTCGAAGGAATGAAAGCAATTTGATCAAGGCATGTAAAATCCTACAAACCAACCAAAGGCTCTTATTGCTCTTACAATAATTTGTTAACTTATAATCTTTAGAAAACATAGGATGTCTCTTCGCTTTTTCACTCATTCGTGCATTTAGTTATAATGAATAGAGTTGCATATGATATGGTATTGTTATTGAATCTAATCGTAGATCCTGAATACTTGGATCCAATTTATTCTATGTGCTTCATGGATCTGGGGATCTATTCCAAAATCATCTACAATCAACATCGTGATGGATCCTATTATGTAACTATGAGAAACATTTTTATTTATGCAAGTAGATCTATCTTTATGAATTATTTTGTATGTAAGCTTAGAATTGTAATAATGTTTTAGCCTCATGTCCTTAAAGGATATTTTGTTTTACCCATATACAAGGCCAATTATATTAAATAAGGGATAAAACATATAATTTCAATAATTAACATTAATAAGGTCTAATTATTTTCTCTTTGTATAAATAAGGGTTTTCCCCAATCCCAAGGGATAACTTAATTCGTTCAAAACCTTTCTGCAAAAGGCATAAGTCTTAGAGAGGCCACTAGATCCATTCCCACAAAGTCCCACAAGGTTACTAGATAGTTTTTTAGATAGTAGTTAATACTATCATCTATCCAGAAATTCAAGGAAGAGTGGGAAAGTTTTTAGGGTGTTGGAAAGGTACTAGCTTCCTCACTTTGGAATGATTAATACATGGGCGATGTATGTGAATGTTCATGAATATATTTCTCTCATTTTTCTACTATTATGGGCCTATATTTTGCTATTATTTCAATTTCTTTTGTCATTCATAGTGTTATTATTTCTATTCCACTTTAGAGACATTACATGTTGTGTTAGAAATAACAATGATTCTTGGTAGAGTGGGTAGAAAAATGCATGCATGTGACAAAGGCAATAACTTTTTAGTTAAGAAACAAATTTAAGGGCTTATTGTGCCATTATTAAGTAGACTCAAATGCTTCTCAAAAACAATTTATAACAAGTTTTTTGAGTAATATCGAAAAAGTTATAGCATTTTAAAATATGTATGCCATAACTAACATTATTGCAAGTGAAACCCAAAACTTGAATTGCAAAAAGCATATCTCCATTCTAAGCATCCTTGATTTGGAATACCATCAAGAGAAACATCTACATGTATAATTTACCCCATTTGGACAAGTGATTGCAAATATATAAACATTTGAAGTTTGAGCTCTCGAAAATTCCTTGTTTGTTGAATGTTTTGATAGCTTATGATAAAAGTTTTACAAATTCATCTATGAAGCTTATATGGGATAAAATTTAAGGAGTTTCTAAGAATCTAATATGAGATATAGTTGCTTTCAAAGTTTAACTTCAAATTTAAAGAACTATAGATTGTAAGTTTATTTTCATTTTTAAGATAAAAACCTCACTGTGGATCTTGACTTCATATGAATTAGATTGAAGGTTGTGTGAATTGTATGTTAGAAAAATGAAGAAGAAAAGTTGAGGTGAAATATTACTAGAGATAAATCGAAATAAAGTATGTAAAATAAATGGATGTGTGGTTAGATTTACAAGATTAGTGCATTGCTGCAATGATTAAATGCTTGTTGTGGAAGAGGTATAAGAAACAAAATAAATTATTGAAATTAACTATGAACGTGTAGAGATAGATAAAGATGATTATTTTGGCTTTCTATTGGATGTATCCCCTCATCTCCATGATAACCTTTCACATCATTTCCCAAAAAGATTCAATCATTTCATTCCCTTTCATTCATACACGACAATTTTTTATTAAATATGTTAGCCATACTTGGGTCTATATGACCCCTTGGAACATTTCCAACCAAGGGAAAATTCCAACTTGATTCAACATTTTTACGAAGATCATTTTTCAAGTTTCCATCATTTCTAAAAGATTTATAATACGTTTCTCGGGATAACATTTTGATGCACATGATCATCTTTGACTAAAAGAGAAATAAGCACAAGAAGGATAAGTCACATGGATGAGCTACTTTTTTTGTCCTTAAGCTTTGGGGATAAAGTTTCTAAAGAGAAAGGGCATGTTGTACACTTACACACAATATTTTTATTTATGCTAATAAATCTATGTTTATGAGCTATTTTGCATGTAAACTCATAATTTTGTAATAAATTTTGCCTTACATCCATAGGATATTATGTTAAATCCTTATATAAGGCCACTTAGAGTTATTAGTGTTAATAAGTGCCTAATTACCCTCTAAACAAGAGACTTTCTTATTTTTTGTAATCAATTGTATCTATCAATTAATCAAATTATAGTAGCATTTTGAACATAGTCTTTATCCAACAATCTAAATTTGTAGGTACAACCCCCGCTTGATTGTGGATGTGCTCACAAACCTCTTTTTTGATTTATGTGCATGTTGTATATATTCATAAATATATTTTCCTTTTTTTTTGCTATGACAAAGATTTTTTTCACTATTATTTCAAAATTTATCAATATTTATGGTAGTTTCTATTTCCATTTTAAAAATAAAACCATTAAAATTTGAATCTCAATCTTAAAACAAAGAAACAAACATTCCAAAACAAACAAACAAAAACAAAACTTGGGTGGGAAGCATTACATTCCATCCCACAACCCTACAAGCTAAACAAAATTGACAACCTCAATTTATAAATTATTTTCAATTTTTTTTTATTATTTTAGATTTCAAAATATACAAAAATAAAATTTTAAATAAATTACTTAAACTCTTAACTATATGTAAGCTTGGTTATTTATTTATTTTATTTTACATCTTAAATAAATTAGTTAAGAGTTTATTTTTTATTTTTTATTTTTATTATTATTATTATTTTTTATTTTATTTTAGATTTCAAAATATAAAAAAATAAAAATAAAAATTTTAAATAAATTAGTTAAACTCTTAACTATATGTAAGCTTGGCTATTTACTTATTTTACTTTACATCTTAAATAAATTAGTTAAACTCTTAACTATATGTAAGAATTGTTATTTATTTATTTATTTTATTTTACATCTTTTTATGTTTATTTTGCTGTATATGGAGAGAATTTGTCATGTAAGCAAAGTATTTTTTAAAATGGTTTTTTAAGTTCTAATATTCCTGGATTATATTCTGACTCATTAGTAGGAAAGTCGTTTATAGTTTTTAAAACTCCAAGGCAGATCATGAAATTTGTAACCATGACTGTTTTTGGCAATGCTTTTGTATTTGCATCTGGTTTTGGTTGTACATGTACTTTTTTATCACTGGTTTAAGTTGGGGTCACTTAGAGTCTTAGATAATGCCAAATTGAATGATGTAAAGGGGAGTTCTTTTGAGCTGGATTCCTTAACTTAGCTCAAGCTTATAATTTTTACACTTGGATCTAAATACTGTAATTTTGAATCTTGGCTATGTATCTTTTAATATGAATATTGTTAAACAATCTTCATTCATCTCTGTTTTCAAAAATTTAATGCCAGTATTTTGATATCTGTTCACAAGTTTATCAACTTCTTTTCACTTCCTATCTCTGCGTTCTGCCTGAAAGTTTGTATAATGACAGCCTTTTAATTCATAATTTCTTTAAAAAGATGTTTCCTCTGATAACAGATCTTCACAGCCATGTTTGGCAACCAAGTATGATGGAACCATATCTTCACCATCATGTTTGGCAACCAAGTATGATGGAGTTCTATATTTATATAAGCCACACATGTTTATGGAGTTCTATGTTTAAATTTTAAACTATCATCAGCTGTTTTCTTTATGAAGAAGGCATGATATTTCTTAACCATTTTTAATTATTGCTTTTCCAATTTTATGAAAGAAAGCATTATGTTTTCTTATCAATTTCTAATCATTGATTTTCCACTTTTCTGAGATATCAGATCAATGAAACTATGAAATACATACCAATTAGAAAGTTTTCTAAAGGATTGGGCTGTTTCTAAGAAACTTATGCAGAGTAAATTGCCAAATTAGAACTTATGCAATGGGTAGGTAAGAGGAGACATTTAAATATGAAGAAATAGCTTATAAATTATAATATACTTCTCAAGCTGACAATTGCAATTTCAGTAATTGAAGTAATGGGAAGTGTTGCATACCTGGCTTGAAGAAGACTGAAAGGCCAAAATCAGTGGCCTTCAAAGGCGAGTTTTCATCCTTGTTGAGAAACAGAAAATTCTCTGGCTTGAGATCACGGTGTATGACACCCATTGAATGGCAAGTGTGCACCACCTTAACCATGGTCCTGCATAGTGAAGCAGCTGCTCTCTCACTGTAATGCCCCTTGGCAATAATTCTTTCAAAGAGGTCCCCACCAGCACAGAGCTCCATTACCAAGTTCACAGATTGATTATCCTCATAAGTACCCTTCAACTCCACTATGTTTGGCTGTCCAGTCAGATGGTGCATGATCTGGACCTCCCTCCTGACATCCTCTATATAGTTATTGCGAATTAATTTACTCGTTGCAATGGATTTGCAGGCATATTTCTGAAGGGTTTTCTTATGGGTGCAGATGTATGTGACCCCAAACTGCCCTCTTCCTAATTCTTTGCCAATAATGTATTGGGACCTCACATCCTCCATTGGTTTGCCTAGGATTCGTCCTTTCTCCTGTTGTGGTTCTGTGGGGGCTTTTGAGGAAGAAGGCTGTGGATGTGCTCGTCTAGCAGCATTGTGGGGACTTTGTGGGGGCTGTGTATTGTGAGGCCTTCCCTGCTCAGGGTAGTTTCGCTTCCCACGATGGCCTTGTTGGTTCCCCATTGATTGGAATGATACCCAAGTGAGTTTTATTGATCAGCGAGAACTCCCGAATTAGGATGTGAATGGGAATTGCAATGCAAAATGGTGACTGAGGAAACCAAGTGGTAGTTGATCAGAAAAAAATGTTTGCAAAATTTGTGATATTGGAAAGGCCAGTCAACAAATTTCGATGGGTGAGAGATGCAGAGAGATGGATGATGATGAGGTCCAGCAGAGCACGAGCTTCGGGGATGCTCAGCTTGATTGTTAAGCGGATCGAAATATTTGCATGCAAAAGGAGATGCTAAAATATACAATAGGACGATGCTAAGAGTAAAGTCATGTCATGAAATAGGCAATTTACCTGAATCCTTACTCTTCTTCGTGGATTTTTTTTTATCAAATAGTTTATATGGAATTTGTAAATCGACTAGACTTGCATTTGCCTTGGTTTTACTTAAAAACATTTGCCTTGGTTTTACTTAAAAAAAAATGTGTAGCTTGGTTTGGTTTGTGTTGAAAAGGTGTGTATTAAAGTAGGAGTAACATCCATGTTTGGCTGATTAGTTCAGAGCCAAATCGTTGTAGGATTCTGATCCTTTGAATGATATGCTACCTAGAGAATGTAGACAAAAACAATTGTGGGGATTGAATCTTTTTTAGAAAAAAAGGGGATTGAATTTTTTTTAAGAAAAAAAAACAATTGTGAAGATTGAATTTTTTTTAGAAAAAAAAAAAAATTAAAAAAAAGAGATTGAACCTTTTTTAGAAAAAAAATAAAAATAAAAAAAATACTGTAATATTAATACTAACGTATTTAAAAATGAGAGTGATGGTAACTTTTGTGATGTGTTATATTCAGGTTTAAGAACTAGAGTGATAGTAACTTTTGTTATGTTTTTAAAGATATTTATGTGGTCATGTTAATGCCGGTTCAAATAACTAAAGTGATGGTAACTTTTGTCATGTGTTTTAAGATATTTATGGTGTAATATTAATACTAACGTGTTTAAAAATGAGAGTGATGGTAACTTTTGTGATGTGTTTTAAGATATTCAGGTTTAAGAACTAGAGTGATGGTAACTTTTGTTATGTTTTTAAAGATATTTATGTGGTCATGTTAATGCAGGTTCAAATAACTAAAGTGATGGTAACTTTTGTCATGTGTTTTAAGATATTTATGGTGCTATGTAATTTAGAAACTGGTTATCAATTTTTTTTAGATGTAGAAAATAATAATATATTTTAAATATAATTAATTTATGCATAATTATTTAAGTATTTTTTAGGTTTAGAAATAATAATTGCATTTTTCTACAACTTAATATGGTAGAGATGTTAATTAAAATAATAATAATAATAATAAAACATTAAAATAATAATAAAAAATAAAAAAAGTATAGTGCTTTTGGAAAGCTTCTCTTAATGCTTTTCGAGCACAAAACAAAATTCTAAAGAATTGCAAGTGATCACTTACTTCTAAAGAATTGCAAGTAATCACTTACTCTCTTAAGGTCCAATAGACCAATTAGATCTTAGTGGACTTTAATCATCATCATCATCAACAACATTATATATATATATATATTTTAAATATGTTTTATAATATTACTATTTTTTAATACTTTAATATTAATGTATTAAACCAACATAGATCCATCTTAACCCTTGATAGATAGGGGTTAAGATGGATCTATGGTGGTATATTTTAAATATGATTAATAAATGCATAATTATTTAAGTATAATATATTTTTAAATTAAATTTATTTGTCTTAAAATATTAAAAAATAAATAAATAATATTTTAGTTTTAATCATAACCAACTTAGATCCATTTAACTCCGGATCTATCAAGACCTTTCCTCAAGTTTTACACTCTAAAAAAGATTTGCACCTCTAGAGATTTGATCCCTCTCGAAGCTTCATAGATTATGATTTAAATGGATGTACCGTGGTTGTTATTCATTCAAAGAATATATATATATATATGGAACCGACATAAATTTTATTATTATTATTTTAATGTATTAAGTTACATGAACATCTCCCCATAGTGGGTTGTAGTGTGTGTAATGATGATGATGATGATGATGATGATTAACATCCACGTCCATTGAGACCCAATTGCTCTATCAGACCTTAAGAATGTAAGGGATTACTGTAATTCTTTGGAATTTTGTTTTTGTGCTTGAAAAACATTAAGATAAGCTTTCCAAGATCACCATAGTTTTGTTGAGTTAAAAGGTTATGAAGGTTGGTAGTGAGACAAATATTTTGAAATTGAGATCTAATATGGGTATAGGTTGGACAATCTAAGAGAAAGTGCTTTTCATCTTCAACCTTCTTAGTGTCACAAAGGTGACACACTCTTTCATCCCATGACATTTTATGAATTGACCAATGCCCAATTTCACTATAGAGTTCATGAGAATTTGTTCTTATCTTAGCAATGCATATTTTTTTCTTTACACTTGTCAAAATAAAGATATAATTTTGATCTTCTAGATTAGGGTTGATTACATCCTTATAATTCCTTAATTTTCTTTTTTCCTCTAACTCTTTATTACATCACATTTTCTCCTTAAATTTTGATTTGTTGATATTTTTAATAGTATCCTTATTTTGCAAAATGATGTCTTCCTTGATTCCCCAATAGCTTATCCAAGACTGGGCATCTTTATGCCATCCTCACTCGAGTCCATGGTGGTTACGATTGGATTTTGAAGCAATTTTAGGAAGCCTCTTGTCTTCCATGTTGTTTAACTTGTTCTTATACATTAGATATCTATTCATAGTCGTGCTCTCAATGGGGTAAAAGCTTGCCTCTAAGAGGAGGATGAGATAGGGTGTATTTCCTTTAATTTTGAGATTATAGGTTATAAAATTCTTTTGTATTTGCTCTATCTTTCTCTAGGGTTCACGAGAGATACTACATCCCCATAATTCACATCCATAAAGAATAAAAAGCGTAACAAGAGTCTCAAAGAGGAGTTTATTCTTATCCCATATCCAAAGATTGACTGATTTACAATTGTTTTCAAGCCCATAATAAGCTTTCCATCCCCTAATAATCATTTTCTCAATGCTATAACTCCAATTGAGTTTGTGGTGAATATCGATTCCAAGATATTTGTATGAAGTCACTTCCTCCAAGTTGTTGTTTTCATATACAAAGGTATCATAAGTGATCTTATTGGATTTAATGATCATGACCTTAGTCTTGTCAGTGTTAACAGTCATACCCATATTGGAGCAAAAATCCTTGAGGATTCTTAGTTGGTTTTGATCAAGATCGTGGGGACTCCTCGCCATAAGAACACTATCATCTGTTAATGTTTAAGCCATTATTATAGTTATTTCCATTTCAATAGATAACAATAGCATAACACAGGATCACTAAGAAATAAACAATCATAAGAGACATAAAATTTATCCTGGGAAACCCTCTAGGGGAAGAAAACCCAACAAAACTTCCTTATTATAGATAGCCAATACAATGCCAAGAGATAAATCAAGCTAATATAGAAGATCCTCTCCCAAATATGCACCACTCTCTCTCTCTCTTCTCCAACTGCAATTCCGAAACTTGTCTCTCAATGAGCAAGTGAAGTGTGTGTCTAAGTGAGGCGCTAGCCTCCTTATTTATACAAATCTGGCACATGTGAAGTGTCTCTTCACTGGCAGGGCCGACTTCTCAAACTAGGTGGTTATAACCACCTTTATTATATTTCGGGGCCTCTTGATATATTCTAGGGCCGACTTCTCAAACTAGGTGGTTATAACCAACTTTATTATATTTCAGGGCCTCTTGATATATTTTGGGGCCGACTTCTTCTTTTTCCTTTTACAATTACATTATGACCAATCCAAAAAAGGGGATTTGGTCCTTATACAATGGCCGACATGATCAATCCACAATGGGGATTGATCCAATGAATATATCAAATAATAATAAGAATACACTTTGCAATTACATTATTTCAACACTCCCCCTTAACAAGAAGGGTATTCTTCAACAACATCATGTGAGAGAGAGAGGCCAACATCATCAAAAACATCAAGTGGGTGAGAGGACACCATCATCAATATCATCTTGGAACACCGACTGGCGTATCTATAAATCATCTAAAGTTTTCTTCATCGACAACATCGTCATTCTCAAAAGAATGCAATCATCATCTGCATCAATATGTATTAGTATAAAATTGATACATCATCATCATCAAAACACGAGGCTGGCTCATCATAGTACATGACTGGCTTTATGTCATAGTTATCAAGATGGAAGCTCAATACTCGTCTTGCTTTACGTCACAACAATCAAGCTGGAAGCAAGATACTAGACTGGCTTTGCGTCACAGCTTCTCAAGCTGGAAGCACAATACTAGTCTCATCTCAACATCTTGCTTTATGTCACAACCATCAAGTTGGAAGCAAGATACTAGAATGGCTTTACGTCACAACTGTCAAGCCGAAAGAACACTACTAGTCTCATCACAACGTCTTGCTTTATGTCACAACCATCAAGTTGGAAGCATGATACTAGACTAACTTTACATCACAACTGTCAAGCCAGAAGCACAATACTAGTCTCATCACATCGTCTTGCTTTACGTCACAACCATCAGGTTGGAAGAAAGATACTAGACTGGCTTTACGTCATAGCTATCAAGTCGGAAGCACAATACCAGTCTCATCACATCATCTTGCGTTACGTCACAACCATCAGGTTGGAAGTCAGATACTAGACTGGCTTTACGTCACAATTGTCAAGCCAAAATCACAGTACTAGTCTCATCACATCGTCTTTCTTTACGTCACAACCATCAGGTTGGAAGCAAGATACTCGTCCTACTTTATGTCACAACAATCAAGCTAGAAGCAGGATACTAGACTGGATTTATGTTGCAGCTGTTAAGCCAAAAGCACAGTTCTAGTCTCATCACATCATCTTGCTTTACGTCACAGCACTTAAGCTGGAAGCAAGAGATGTCTTATCACAACAAATACTCCCCCTTTTGAGGAAGGTCCTTTCAGACTATACCAAGCTTATCTCGAAAGTGCTCAAACTTTACACCAGATAGAGGCTTGGTCAACACATCAACAACCTGTTCATTTGTGCTAACGTACTGGAGCTTTAAGGCTCCTCTCTGCACCATGTCACGGATGTAATGAAATCAGATATGTATGTGCTTTGACCTGTCATGGAATACATGATTCTTTGTCATCTTTATGCAACTCTGGTTGTCACATGGGATCGCGGTTGCTTCCATCTCTAGGTCAAATAGACCGGTCAACAACTTTCAAAGCCATATAGCTTCGCAACTGGAAGAACATGCAACAATGTATTCTTCTTCCACTGTGCTGAGAGNTTCTCAAAAGAATGCAATCATCATCTGCATCAATATGTATTAGTATAAAATTGATACATCATCATCATCAAAACACGAGGCTGGCTCATCATAGTACATGACTGGCTTTATGTCAGTTATCAAGCTGGAAGCTCAATACTCGTCTTGCTTTACGTCACAACAATCAAGCTGGAAGCAAGATACTAGACTGGATTTGCGTCACAACTTCTCAAGATGGAAGCACAATACTAGTCTCATCTCAACATCTTGCTTTATGTCACAACCATCAAGTTGGAAGCAAGATACTAGAATGGCTTTACGTCACAACTGTCAAGCCGAAAGAACAGTACTAGTCTCATCACAACGTCTTGCTTTATGTCACAACCATCAAGTTGGAAGCATGATACTAGACTAACTTTACATCACAACTGTCAAGCCGGAAGCACAATACTAGTCTCATCACATCGTCTTGCTTTACGTCACAACCATCAGGTTGGAAGAAATATACTAGACTGGCTTTACGTCATAGCTATCAAGTCGGAAGCACAATACCAGTCTCATCACATCATCTTGCGTTACGTCACAACCATCAGGTTGGAAGTCAGATACTAGA
>JZKD02S1695577.1:85169-107797 GCA_000966675.3 Picea glauca | reverse complement strand
AAAATAAAAATAAAATACCTAGGTGAAAACCTCAATGAGGCATCTAGGACAAATATTTTGTGGAAAACCTCCACAGAGATAGCCTTTGAATTGAGAAAAAATAATGGGAGAGTATAGGATACTTATTGAAACGTGAGGAGCTTGATGGTTTTGAGCACGTGAGGTAAAGATAGAGGTTCAAATGATTACCAAAGCATCAATATTTAGCATGGAATGAAAAATGAAAATTATGAGAAGAAGGACTAGGAGAAGATGATGGCATCAGGTGGTTTAGGGAAATATAATGGCCAGCGAATCAATTTGGATGCACAAATCCTCAGATTTTTAGTTGAAGGAGAGATGCCATGGTAAGAAAAATTAGGTCTATATTTTGTTGGTTGTGGAGCCTAATTATCTTCATGATTCGAACATTTTGTTTCAACCACATTTGGATCCCAGTTCTTGGTGGGGGGTTGTGTTATATTATTTGCACGTTTAGTCCCACGCATTGTTATATTGCGTTGAGAATAGAAGGGAGGTTACAGAGGGGGAGATCCCCTGAGAAAAAAAATTGGGCAGTTTTTTGGGTGTTTTGGCACACAGTTTTTTAGACCATGGTTTTATAATTTTGGTTAAGAAATTAAAGTTGTAATCTAATCCAGGTCAATGGATTATGGATTTTGGGAGGTTCTTGACAAAAATACACCAAGAGAAATATAGTTGTTTCTAATAGTATTGGTGTCTTTCAACATTTCAAAAGAAAACACAATGGAAGATATAATGAAGGAATTGGATAAACTATATGAAAAACCCTCATCCTCCAACAAGGTATTTCTTATGAAGCATTTATTTAATATGAATATGTCAAAAGGTGGTTATGTCATTGATCATTTAAATGAGTTTAACATAGTCACTAGTCAGTTAAGTTCTGCAGGAATAAACTTTGATGATGAGGTTAGGGATATTCTATTTTTTTCTCATTACCAGAAAGTTGGAATGGCTTAGTCATAGTTGTGAGTAATTTTGTCTCTGGTTCAAACATTTTAAAGTTTGATGATGTTATTGGTGTAATCCTTAGCGAGGAAATGTTATGAAAAAGCAAAAGTGATACATCATGTAACACTTTGACTATGGAGAATAGGGGAAGATAAAGGGAGAGTGGAAAGAGCCAAGGGAATCGTGGCAAGTCTAAGAAGTGCATATCCAAATCTAGAGGGAAGCTAGAGTTTTTTCATTGCGGGAAGAAAGGACACCTGAAAAAATATTGTTGGTCTCGAAAACGAAAACAAAGAGATGGACAACAGAAGAATAGTTAGGAAGAAAATGTAGTAGGTGATGTGTTGTAATATGATTTAATCCTTTCATTAGAGAATATTATTTATTCTTGGGTGGTAGACTCATGGGATTCATTTCATGTCACACCCCATAGGAAATATTTTCAATACTATGTTCAAGGTGATTTTGAACAGGTTTATTTGGGTGGTGACAAACCATGCAAAATTGTTGGAAAAGGTAAGATACAGATAAAATTACATAATGGAAACCAATGGTTGTTGAAATAGGTGAAGAACATTCATGATTTGAGAAGAAATATAATTTCAATAGGGCATTTGGGAAGTGAAGGATGTACAATTACATTTACAAAAAAATTATGGAAGGTCACTAAATGATCAATGATAGTAGCAAAATGAGAGAAGGTGGGTATGTTGTATTTATGTACCGATAATTTTAAATTTTCTATTGCTTTAGAATATACCAGAACGGATACAACATTGTGGCATCATAGGCTCAAGAACATGAGTGATAAGGGAATGAAGATTCATCACTCAAGAAATTTGTTGCCAGATTCGAAGCAATTTGATTTGGATTTTTGTGAGCACTATGTTTATGGAAAACATAAGAAAGTCATATTTCTCTGAGTTGGGAAGAAACATAAGAGTGAAAAGTTAGATATTTTGCATAAAAATGTATGGGGATCAGATCAGGTATCATCTCTTGGTGTCTCTTATTATTATGTTACTTTTATTGATGATGCGACTAGGAAAACTAGGGTTTATTGCATTCAAAAAAAATATGATATCTTTGATACTTTTAGTAAATGGAAAGCTTTGGTTGAGAATGAGACAGGAAATAAGTTGAAGTGTCTCAAATCAAATAATGGAGGTGAATACTATATAAAGGATATTGATAGTTACTACTCATACCATGGGATTCGTAGAGAGAAGACATTTCTAGGAACACCACAAGAAAATGGTGTGTTATAAAGGATGAACAGGACAATCATCGAGCGTGCTTGAGAGGTGTGTATGAGATTGCATGCAGGATTTCCCTTATATTTTTGGGAAGAAGTTGTGGATACTATTTTTTACTTAATAAATAGATGGCCTTCAAGTTTCTTGGATGGTGGCATTCCAAAAAAGGCATGGAAAAATAAAAAGGTAAACTACTCATTTATGAATACTTTCAATTGTGAAGAAATTGCCATATTGATAGAGAAAATATAACAAAGCTTGACAAAAAATCCAAGAAGTCTACTTTTATTGGATATGGAGTTAATGATTTTGTTTATTTCCTATGTTATTATGAAAATCAAAAAATAATTAGGAGTAGAGATGTGGTGTTCAATGAGAATATCTTATACAAAGATCAGTTGCAGGGAAAGAAATAGGAAAAGGAAAACACGTAATACATAGTTCTTGATGAAATCATAGAAAATGAAATTTTGGAAAATCAAAATGTTCAACAACAATAGTAGCAGTAAAAAGAACCTCAAATTCCTCCAAGTGTTGTTAGAATATCTACTAGGTTAAGTAGACCCCCTAAACTATACTCTCCTTCATTGTTTTATTTATTGTTGACTAATTCTGGTGAACCGGAAATATATGAAGAATAAATGCAGGTAGAAACCAAAAAGAAGTGGGATCAAAACATGAAAGAGGAGATGGACTCCTTGCTACATAACCAGAATTAGGACTTGGTTTAGTTTCTTGCAGGTAAAATAGAATTGTAGAATAAATTGATATACAAGTTAAAGGAATAAGATGGAGGTAAAAATAGGTACAAGGCCAAACTTGTTGTAAAGGGATTTTCACTGAAGAAAGGTATGTATTTTAATGAAATGTTTTCTCATGTAGTTAAAATGACTTCAATTAGAACCATTTTAATTCTAGTGGTAGTAGAATATTTTTAACTTGAGCAGTTAGATGTAAAGACAATTTTTCTCCATGGGTATTTGGAGGAAGAGATTTATATGTAGTAGCCATAGGGGTATGAGATCAAAGGGAAAGAGAAATTAATATGCAAGTTAAAGAAGAGCTTGTATGGCCTGAAGAAAGCTCCAAGGAAGTGGTATTTGAAATTTGAGAGGTTTATGACCGAACAAGATTATAGTAGACATTGTTCTGACCATTTTGTTTATTTTAAGAGACTAGATAATGGTAGCTATATTATATTGTTATTGTATGTGGATGCCATGCTTGTTGCAGGGTCTAACATGATAGATATAAATGTGCTAAAAATAAATTTATTGAATTCATTTGTGATGAAGGATTTGGGTGCTGCAAAGCAAATCCTTGGTATGAGAATAAAAAGAGATAGGGAAAATTGCAAATTAACATTGTCTCGGGTGAGTACATACAGAAGGTTTTGGAAAGATTTAAAATGAAGGATACAAAAGTAGTTATTACACCTTTGGCTAGCCATTTCAAATTGACTAAGGATATGTGTCCCAAGACATAGGAGTAGATGGACTACGTTTACAAGGTTTCGTACTCGTCGACAGTTGGTGGCTTGATGTATTTGATGGTGTGCACAAGGAAAAATGTTGCACATGCAATGGGAGTTGTGAGAAAGTATATGAAAAATCCAGGTAAAGAGAATTGGAAGGTAGTAAAGTGGATTATTAGGTATTTGAGAGGTACTAGTACTCAGGCTTTATGTTTTGGAGGTCCAAACACTATTCTACAGAGATATGTTGAATCATATATGGCAAGTGATATAGATAATAGGAGGAGCACCACAATGTATATATTTATTGTAGGTGGATCAATAGTAAGTTGGATTTTGAAACTAAAAAAGGTTGTTGCACTTTCAAAAATGGAAGTAGAGTATGTCATTGCTACAAAGGCTAGTAAAGATATGATTTAGTTACATATGTTTATGGAGGAATTGGGAAAGAAATAGGAGAATAGTAGGTTGTACAGTGATAGCCAGAGTTCCATTGATATTGCAAAGAACTTGTCCTTCCATTATAACACTAAATATATACAGCTTAACGATCATTTTTGGAATATGGACAATTGAAGCTAGAAAAGATACAGACTAACGAGAATCATGAAGACATGTTAATGAAGACACTAACCAGGGAGAAACTAAGTTCCTTCTTAGTTTCAATTTACCTTCAAGCATGATGGTGAAGATGAGAAACATTTCAGGTTCAAAGTTGGATCATAGTCGAACAAGTGCAGTAGTAGTGGAGTTGTTTTGATTAGTCTCCAAGTGGGATATTTTTTGTTGTGGAGCCTGATTATCTTCCTGATTCAAAATTCTTATTCCAGCCGTGTTTGGATCCCAATCCCTCATGAGGGTTTGTGTTATATTATTTTCACGATTATCCCCATGTGTTTTTATATTTCACCGAGCAAAATGAGGAGGTCACAAAGGGGGCGTAGGCATAGAGAAAAAAAAATGGGTAGTTTTTTGTGTTTGTTTTGGGTGGTTTTGGCACATGATTTTTCAACCCATGGTTTTCTAATTCTAGTTAATAAATTAAGGTTATAATCTAATCCAAGTCAATGGGTTAGGGATTTTGGATGCTATAGGATCCTATATTGTATTGTAATAATGAGAGAGAGTCTTGTGACTAAGAGATGAGATTGTGAGAGAGTGAAGAGTAGGTTGTATCAAATGTGAAGAGGAGGTTACAGTAAATGTGTTTCGGTCATCCATTCCTCTCCTGACCTCACACATTAGAGGGAATTTGTTACATCCTTATTTTCCACCTTGGAGTCTCATGGGAGAATTAATGATGATGACATGTTGAGACACACTCTTCTACCTTGGATTTCAATTACTTGTGAGGAAAGTTGTGCCTAAATTTCCTTATAGAGCATGACCAATCGCTAGTTGCATGGTTGTTCATCCATGACCAATCGCTAGTTGCAATATTGTTGGGTCACGACCGCTTCTGGAGTTTTATAGATTTTGTGATTTCAAAAGAGATCAATGCTACATGAGTTTATTTTCTCATGGAAAGAGCTTGGGAAATCTCAATCCAGTAAAGGTTCATTAATCTCCAGAGACCTAGAACCATCTCTTATTCTCTCCCACTAATCTATATAAGGAAGGCCATCCATGGGCATGAGAGAGGAAGAATCATTTACAAGTACATGTTGTAGGATTGTTCAAAGGAGATTATTCATTCATATCATCCTTCAAATCAGGCTTTCCTTGCTTGAGTGAGGGTTGAGGAGAAGAAAGAGCAAGGAGATTAAGGAGGAATGAGTCATTCATTCAAGGAAAACAATTTTGATTTACTTTTCCATTTTTTATGATATATATCTATGGTTTTCCCCTGTCCATGTTGATTGTATTCAATTGTAGAAGATAGATTTGATCTTACCTTGAATAGATCAAATTATATCTGAATCAAATCAATGATTTTCCTAACACTAGAAGAATAGTAGATCGATAGTTTCTTTTCTCCTTGTGTGCAAGAAGTAGATCACATAAGTTGGAGCTGGATCTCGATAGCTACATCAGTCGGACACATGAGGAAAACCACCGATTGAAAGGTATATTTATCACCCTTCTTGGTTAAAAGGAAAAAAATTGTTTAGATCTAGGGAAACCTATTTAGAAAACTAGCCATGATGTTTATCTTAAATGTTATGAATCAAATATCTAAATAGCATAAAAACCTCAGAATAAGTACTCCACACCTTGACAAAGAGAGAAATCTAGATAATAAGGCTCTTCGAGGGGTAAACCTCCTTATACATCATATGAATTCACAAATACAAGATGATTCCAAATGAAAAGGTCTCCTTGGTATATATAGGAGACTAGGGGGTACAATTACAACTAATAGACCCAAGCCGACATAAATAAAATAACAATACTAATGTAATATGCCCTAATTAAGGGGCAATGTGCTATTATTTAGGGCTTAACATGCCCCTCCCCTTCAGATAAGTGTTGTCCACAATGTTTGAGTAGTTTTGGATGCTTATATATAAAATATTCATCTTCTCACATGGAATCTTCAGCAGGTAGTTTCTTCAACTTAATGAGATACTCTGAAATTGATCTATTCCTCAACTAGAAAATTCTTGTGTTAGTGATAGATTCATTCTCCAATATGATTTTTCCTTCCTCATCAAGTTCTGGAAATATAGTTTGAATTGGGATCTTGTCACCCATAACCTTCATTAAGTATGAAACATGGAAAACTGGGTGTACTTGCGAAGATGCAAGCAGTTCCAATTTGTATGCCATAGTACCAATATTTTGCAGCACCTTATAAGGGCCATAGTACTTCGAAAATAATTTATTATCCTTCTTAGCTCACTTGAGGGACATCTGTTTGTATGGTTGTAGTATTAAAAATACCCAATCCCCTACTTCAAAACTTCTTTCACTACGATGATGATTTGCTTTTTATTTCATGCGATTATGTGCCATGGCCAGGTTGTCCTTTAAGAGTTGGAGAACTTGTTGTTGATTCTCAATGTGATCTTCCACTTCTTGAACCTTAGATTTTTCTTTTAGAGAAAAAGTGATGGACGGCGGGTGATATCCATAAAGTGCAATAAATGGTGTCATTTTTTTGTAATATGAAAGGAAGTGTTATACCACCATTGTGCCAAGGGTAACCACTTGAACCATTGTCTTTGTTTATCAGAGAGAAATCAACGAAGGTAGCCTTCCAGAAATTTTTTCACTATCTCAGTTTGTCCATCATAGTGAGGATGATAAGATGAGTTATGAGCCAATTGAGTACCCAAAAAAGAAAATAATTATGTCCAAAAATGTCCAGTGAAGATGGGATATATGTCACTTACAATAATCTTTTGGCTTCCATGTAGGTTTTGAACTGTCTCCATGAATGCAGTAGCAACTGTACTAGATTTGAAAGGATTAGAGAGTGCACAAAAGTGTGTGTACTTGGTAAGTCTGTCAATAATCACCATGATGACACTCTTTCCTTTATACTTCGGTAACCCTATGATGAAATCCATGGAAACCCCCTCCAATGCTGACTTGGAATGGATAATGGTTGTAAAAGACCTGCGGTCTTAAATTTTTCCACCTTATTTTGTTGGAAAACCAAAAATTCAATCACAAACCTTTGAACATACCAAAAAAATTCTCTCTTGACCCTGTGATAGGTTTTCAAAATTTTTGAGTACCCTCCTACCGGAGAGGTGTGCAATTCCAAAAGTACATTTTGTTTGAGTTGGGACTTCTTACATAAATATAAGCGATCTTCGTACCATAGTTAATCATTTTTCCATGTAGATGTATCAGATGCACTGGAATCCCGCTGCAACCTTTGAATGAGAGTCCACACTTATTCTTCATTCTTCCATTCATCCATTGTTTTTTTTCTCTAATCAGGTTGGATGATAGAGATGGCACAAAGAAATTCCTCAACATCTTCATCCTTTCTTGAGATTGCACCTGCCACAACATTTTTCTTCCCTTTTTTGTAGATGATTTCAAAGTCATAACCCAACATCTTGGTCACCAATTTTTGTTTCTCTTCTGAAGATAGTCTTTGTTCCAAAAAGTATTTAAGACTGTCATGATCTATTTTGACCTTGAAATGCCTACCTTTTAGGTAAGGGTGTCATTTCTTCAATGCATGTAGTATTTACATCATTTCCTTCTCATAAATGGGTTTGTGTAAGTCCTTTCCCTTGAGTGTTTGAATTTCAAAAGCAAGGATCCTTCCTTCTTTCATTAGAACAACAACAATGCCATTTCTCAAGGCATCACATTCCATAATAAAGTTTTTTGTGAAATCTAGTGTGTTCAAGATAGGAGCTTTGCACATTGCCTCTTTAAGTTGTTCAAAATCTTGAGTTTCCTTTGGAGTCCATGAAAATGCATCCTTCTTAGTTAATGTAGTTAAAGGTGTTTATATTCTTCCACAGTTCCAAAAAAACTTGTGGTAGTAACCCTTCAAACCCAAAAATCCTCTAATATTCTTCAATGTTTTGGGAATCGTCCAATCTGTTATCACACTAAATTGCCTTGGGTCTTTTAGTTTGTTTTTATCATTTTTTAAATCTTTAGATTTTAAATTTTTTACAAGTTTTCATCCCTTTAAAGTTATGTTTGTTAGAACCCCTTAGATGACTAAACTTTTGATTCATAGATCATGTTTTGATCCTCAATTTGATTTTTGACCCTTGAACCCTTTTAGCTCATGGTTTATTCTTTTTGGTCCCTTTCATGATTTGTCCCTAGGTAGATACTGTTGTAGGAAAATCTCCCTGCGGACAAGTAGATCTCCTCAAAGAGCTAGACTCTTAACTCTAAGACAGAAAGTTCTTATCATGGTCACTGACTTCCTTTTAGATCTAGGTCGACTAGTGTGTGAGAAGGAAGGAGAAGAGAAGTACCTTTAATCGTCGTTTGTCCCTGCACGCTCCGAGTTGAGCTCCAACCTTTCGCTCCTCGATGAATCTTGTAGACAAACAAAGTACGACCACTTCCTACTCTATCAAGGTTAGCCCTAAATAGATCTATCTACTAAAGAGACAAATTCATGTGATATTGAACATGAATTAGAAAGAAACAGGCCAAGCAAATCATATTAATGAGGACAAAACAATGCTTACAGTTGTAGATGGATTGCAGTAGTCCCATCAAGTCCTCCTTGTCTGCCCCTTGCTCAAAATATCCACGATCTGAATGATGATAGCTTCATTGATTGTTCCCTATGAGATCATAGGTCTCATGCTTCAAATCCTTCTCTGTTCCAGCACCACTTATGAGATCATAAGTCTGGTGTAATTCTCCATTTCCATCCCCCTTTCACCATGAGAAATCTTGTTTATATAGGTTTAGAGAGGCCTTAACCACTTGAGATATCCTTGGGGAAGTTGAGGAATTGCCTCCTTCAGTTGAGGATCTGCCCTAAGATCATGGATTGATTGAGGATTCGAACTCAACTGACCTCCAAAAAGGAATGGATCCTTCCCCCATTCATCTCAACCACTTAACCACTGACCAGATTAGACAGCGCTCCCTCAAAAGGGGCATCAGTGCGCTATAGCGCTCCCTAATAGGATTTAGGGGGTTGCCAGCGCTCCAAATATCTATAGCACTCCCTTAAAAGGGCCAAGGGAGCTTTGTAATGATCCCTAGCAGTGTGAAGGGGGGTGCCAGCACTCCCAGAAGAGGTATAGGGGAGCGCTCCCCTCCAAAAACCTAGTTTTTTCAGTGTTTTCAGATGGCAAAAGGTTCAAGACTTCAGCTAAGCATTCCTCCTCTTCCAAATTAAGTGCTTGGGGTATTGTAAGTGTCTCCTTAGTTTCTTTGTCATGGCAGTATTCTTTTCTTGACATTTGCGACACTTGTGAATCAACATGCGACACTTGTGAACAATATGTGACACTTGCGACAGTTGTGAGCAATATGCGACACTTGTGATGACGACACTTGCGACACCATCGAAGTGAGTAAATTTGATGTGTAACAGATTTCCCCCCAAATTATGAAGTTAGAAGATGAGAACTGATAACTGAAATACTTTGTAAACTTTCAAGAAAGGGTATATATGTGGAGAACCTGACAGAAGCTGCACACAAACATCCAACAAATATTATGACATGTTTCAAACCCAAGGCAGGCATACTTATGCTTGGGTGATCAAGACTTGCAAGATATGGCCTCCATAAAATACACTGCGGATCCATAATTGTATTGATAAAAAGGTATATCCACTGAAAATACACTGTGGATCTATACTCCTATGACCTGAATTGATCATAGCCACGAAGAATACACAGTGGATCTACGAGATGACAAGACATAGCCTCAACCAATACAAAGTGGATCTATGTAACAGTATATGTGGCATGGTTCAAGAGAAACTCCTTCACAACCTGGGAAAAGCATATATCAAAGTGATCACTCAACCCAGGGTCTTCTTACCGATCCCGATGTAGTACGAATCTAACCATGTGAATAGATGTCTTGATGTCGAACATGGCAGAAACCACTTGATTACCGGTCAATGATGTAAACCGTTAACAAGCGCGAGGGAAATCACCATTAATGTTGATGATTCCCAAGGTACTCTAGTACATTCCAACAAATGTGAATGGATGAGCTGGAGTCGAACATCCATGGAATCATCCAATCAGAGGTCAATGATGTAAACCCGTTGTCAGACATGAGGAGGCCTGCCATTGAGGCATGCAGGTCCCAAAGTACTAATTGGTTTCTAAGTCTAGTTCCTGGATAATGTGTTGAAGTCGACAGGAATAGACTCATCGAAGGAGGGCCTTGATGTATCCCCCATCAATGACAAAAAATAGACACAGAGATGTAATTGGCAAATCAAATGAACATGGACTGACACGGGTATTGAGACAAGATATTTGTGATGGCTGAATTTCGAGGCGGATACTTCCCTTGAACACTGAGGCACAACAGCAGAAACATGACATGGACCAAAAATTTATGATGAAGTGGATGCTGTGAATTATGTAAGGTGACCCAAAGGAGTGAAAGAAACTCAAAGGATTGGCTCATTGTAGAGGTTTAGCGGATTAAAATGCGTGCAAAAGACAAAGTGTTGTGTTCAAGGGTGACTCTAAGAATTACTTGGTAATGTTCTCAAGACTGCTTGGCTTACTTCTTTCAAATTTTCCACCATTTAGATAGATGAGTACCTCTTTTTAATTTAACGAGCTCGAGGAGGGTAACACATGCTCGATAAAACTCACCTTTGGTAAGTTCCTCTTCGTTTGTTTAACAAAATGGAAGAAGTAAGGGTTCGGTCCCGTATGGGCCTGTCGATGTTTGCTTTAACGAGTCCAAAGACAGAAAACTTGAAGGTTTTTCATGATTATAGAGTCTGGAAAAACACTTAAAAGAGAACTCTCTCAGTTCCTTTTTCGTAAAGTAGTCTGACGAGACCAAAAAAGAGATAAACTATCGCTCAACAGACGTTTTCTTCAAATACTTTAACGAGCGTAAAAAAAAAACAAGGTCGCTCGGTAATCTTTTCATGTTTAGAGAGTCTGAAAAGAACTTAAAGATAACTCCAAGGTTGTCCTTTTTCATAATGTTAGTCTCGCGAGGCCGAAAAAGAGATAAATTATCACTCGAAAGATGCCCTTTCAAACCTTTTAACAAATGGGAAAGGAAGCAAGATCATTCGGAAATATTTTCATGTTTAGAGAGTTTGAAAAGAGCTTAAAGGAGACTCCAGGGGGTTCCTTTTTCGTATATCCATATAGGTCCGAAAAAGAGATAAAAGTCTACCCAGATGCATTCTCATGTATTTTCGAGCACGAGAAAGAATAAAGACTAAGCTCGGTATGCCCCCAGCTTGAAAGCTAGTGGCTTACCTCCAAAAAGATCATCAAAGGCTGGAGACATGCCCCCCAAGCTTCAATTCATTCACCGACTTTGAGATTGTCACCAATTTTTGTACTAGATGGAGAAAAAGGATACAGGTGGATGGACTGAAGGTTCAAAAATGAGACCTAACGAAAGACTTGACTCGGCATCTACGAGATCTGACAAAAGACTCAGCTTGAAGGGAAAGGAAATTGTTTCATTTTTTAACGAGCTTGACACAGGAAAAGAACTATGCTCAAGGTTCCAGGTTTGATCCCCAGATTGTTGTTTCATTTTTTAAAGATCTTGTTATAGAGAGGAAAACTATGCTCAAGGCCTCTGTTTCATTTTTTAACGAGCTTGCCACGGAGAAGAGAAACTATGCTCATCGATTCTTCTTGATCATGGCTTCCAAGATAATAACGCTCTGGAAGGATACCATGTCAAAGGACAAAACTCGGTCATGGCCTCCAGGAGATCTTCACTGGATGGAAGAAAATCAGTCGGGGAGGAACACACGTCGAGGGTCCTGGCAGGGGTAAGGAGATTTTGCTCCAATAGCCCTACCGAAGAGATCACCATGTCAACTACCGGATCCAAATCATTGGGAGTTGAGTTCATGGGAGACAACGCCACATAATTGACATGCGGTGAGGGCGATACTGTCATCATATAAGAACCACTTAGGGAGGTAGTCTAGTTAGGGCCGATGAAAGAAAGTTGATCAATAGTCACAATTCTTCCATCGTGAGGGAAAGATATCACATGGAAAAGAGTGGAGACAATAGCTTTCATGGCATAGACATAATCCCGCCCAAGGAGTAAAGCAAAATCCAAGGGGTCTCGGACTACCATGACATCAATAAAGACAATTTTCCCTCCCAAAGTTACATGAAACTGAGGAAGGATCCCTAAAGGTTGATTGGTTCTTCTGTTGAAATCCAACAGATTCTGTGTAACCGGTGCAATCTAAGGACAACCCAAAGCATGCTAAGCAACAGAGGATAAAATACTAACGGACGCACCTTCATCTATCAGCATTTGAGGAACGTCCCAACCACAAACCTGTATTGTAATATGGAAAGGAATGTGAGAGGGAAGACAAGGTCCAGTTAGTGCACCCCAATCAAAAAGGATAACCTCATTACTTGGAGGGGGTTTTGCAGGAGAATGAGGAATGCCCCCCAGCACGGTAGAGTCTGTATTAATGATAAAAACGTGGGAAGTATCGGATTTACTCTCTAAAGGGAGAGTAGGCTCGACCAATGGTGGACTTGGATCGACCACTTTGGCACTCTTCATAGGAAGAGTGGGATTGACTGAGGATGTGACCAGAGCAACCACTTTGGCACTCTTCAGATGAAGGGTGGGACTGACCGAGGAAGGGACTGGATCAGTCACTTGGGCACTCTTCGGCTGAAGAGTGGGATCGACCGATGATGGAACCGGATCAACCACTTTGACACCCTTCGGATGAAGGGTGGGACTGGTCGAGGGAAGGACTGGATCAACCACTTTGGCACTCGTCAAAGGAGGAGTGGGATCATCCAATGACAAAACCGGATTGACCACTTTGGTTTCATTCTCCAAAGGAAGAATGGGGTCGACGGGTGATAACGAATCGATCGTTTTGGTGTCACTCTCTAACGGGAGAGTGGGATCGACCGAGGATGAAAACAGATCGACCACTTGGGTTACACTCTTTTGATGAAGAGTGGCCCTGATTGATGATGGAACTGGATCAGCTACTGGGGTTTGTGGTTCAATCGAGGAGGAAACTAGATTGACCACCTGATCAACCGGAATAACCGAGGATGGAACTAGATTGACCAACCCATCGACTAACGATGGGTTGGGGGAAAGCTTACGATAACCTTTTGGAAGTTGAAGTTTTTCCAAAAGAGAAGAAGCCTCATCCATACGAGGGCAAAGGTGAGAGTAATGATCACCTTTACATAACATGCAAGGGAACTTGACAGTTTTCTTCTTCTTACCAACCTTAACATCACTAGTTGACGAGGTATCGTCGTCATGACCGACAGAGGTTGATGACGTGGAGGACCACATTTCTAAGACTTGGGTAAGACCGGGGAAATCCCTTAAAAAGTGGTCACTCTTACAAAGGCTGCAAGGGAATTTGGGTTTTGGATTCTTCATTTTAATCTTGTTGATTTCATCAACACTCCCAGTACTATCAATAGTAACCGGTTGCTTAGATCCAACATCAGATGTTGTTGGGGTCTTGGTCCTTTTCGGGCTCTTCTTCTTCTTCTCTTTCTGTTTCTTCTTCTTCTGATCAACCTGATTACTTGCTTTAGAGATTTCACTAGGTGAAGAAGGAGAAATGGAAGAAGACTTAATGGGCGAAGAAGGAAAAAATTCGACGTGAGGTTGATGTGTGGGTGGTGTATTGACATCTAAAGTATTAGGTGCAACTGAAACATTGGGAGGATTCGGGATCACTGGAGTGGGGAACAACCAAACTGGTAATCCAATAGTGAGTCATGGAAGACTCAGTGTGGCAACATATGGAGGACCAAAGTTTCCAAACGAAGGAAAGGTATAAGGTTCGCCAGGAGAAGGGGTTCCTCCATTGGTACTCCCAGGATTCGATGCCATTAATACTGACTCGACCTAAGGTCCACTAAGTAAAACAAACAACACACGCTATGAATCTAAGAAGCAATCAATCAAACAAACCTTCCTACGATGAAACCACTAGTTGGTGATGAAATCCAACGTCGCAGGATCAAAGTAGAAAGGGGCGGGGATAGAGCGGGTGGATCAGTTACGTTGGTGACCTGCTTAATGGACTTACGCCTTGGTGCAAGCTTCCACGCAGTAATCGTGGATTTACCCTCCAAGGAGCCCGAGTGAGTTTGACCAACGTCTGTTCTAGGTACAGTGATACTTCCCTTCACCGTCACCTTGTGTGGGACCCTATAGATTGTGGCTACTAAGGTCACCAACTCGTAGTCATCCCCTGGGCGGGTGCAGTCGACAGTCCAATCGGAACGTATGGGAAGGATAACAAGTCCGAAATCAACCCGAAAGGCTCCCACACATAATCGTGGGTATACCTTCCAGTGACCCCCAATATACGATCCGACCACTACAAACAGTTGAACCACGGAGGGATAATCTCCGTAACTTACCCGAATGCGACCTCGTGCGTAACCCCTATGTGAGAGGGGGATCCCAGCAAGCTAATATGACAATTGGATTTTACTCTCCCTACCGCAAGATACTAAGTTTGTTTGATAGCTTTGGAAAGTTATCCTTTCAACCTATTCCAAAGCCCTATACCTTAAACTAATGTAGGTTTTCTAACAAAGATGAAAAAAGTATGATAAATTTTAGTTAAGTGTTGATTTTAGTGGTTGTTGTTTACTCAGAGGGTGTACGAGAGTGAAACTGATGGAATGATGACTCAATTCAAAAAAATATGCATGCAGTATGATAAGCAATCATTTCTTTTCAATGAATACCTATTTAAGGGAAAGAGGAAGAGTCGTTTTCACTATCAAACACTTGATAAGGAATGTCCTCAATCAATTTTGTTCTCAATCAAATTCAACATGATGCTACAACATTTCATAAATGCAAACTAATCATTAATATGTACTTTTGTCGTTTTCATGTGAATGATGATCAATTCAATGAAAAACTTGCCCTGCCAACTACCCTTTCAGATCAAGGAGATTCAGACAAGCACAAGAAACACACCCTTTTGCAATCAAACAAGAGAAAGAAAACCAAAAATGAAAAAGGAAGGATAAAGAGATTGGATCAGATGACCTTAAAAAAACAAATGAGAAGAGTTACAGACTTCTAATGTCCTTCAGTAGAGTTCCCGCTCAGTCGGGTAAGAGAGAAGAAAGCGGCGGATCGGTTTCAAGCTCTCAACAGCAAAAACTCAAAAATGGTGAAGAAGGCTACAAAATCTGAATAAAAGGTGTTTACTTCTCATGAAAAATCATGTGAAAGGTCAAAATAAGAATCATTAAATCACAAAGTAGCTCAGCAAGTAAGAAACAGGGTTTTTATCCTAAAAAAATGCAATTTTTGAAGGGATTTTGTGAAAAAAGGGTTGGCGCTCTGGTGTAATGGACAACAGGGCATTATAACACTCTTTCCAACACCTTAAGGAAGAATTGGTGCTCTGCTAATATGGGTATAGGGGCGCCAGGCTCAAAAACTCACAAAAATGTCCAAAAAAAAAACCAAAATTTCAGTCAAACTGTGACAAACAAGCTAAGTGTGATGGGGTAAAGAGTCAATCATCAAGTGCAATCAGATAACTGGGGTGAAAAAGGTCTGAAAACAATCAGGGGTAAGACAAGGTTTATGAGGAGAAATCAAAACCAAAAGTTTCGATTCGATTCCCCAGTGGAGTCGCCAGTTTCTGTTGTAGGAAAATCTCCCCGCGGACAGGTAGATCTCCTCAAAGAGCTAGACTCTTAACTCTAAGACAGAAAGTGCTTATCATGGTCACTGACTTCCTTTTAGATCTAGGTCGACTAGTGTGTGAGAAGGAAGGAGAAGAGAAGTACCTTTAATCGTCGTTTGTCCCTGCACGCTCCGAGTTGAGCTCCAACCTTTCGCTCCTCGATGAATCCTGTAGACAAACAAAGTATGACCACTTTCTACTCTATCAAGGTTAGCCCTAAATATATCTATCTACTAAAGAGACAAATTCATGTGAAATTGAACACGAATTAGAAAGAAACAGTCCACGCAAATCATATTAATGAGGACAAAACAATGCTTACAGCTGTATATGGATTGCAGCAGTCCTGTCAAGTCCTCCTTGTCTGCCCCTTGCTCAAAAGAGCCACGATCTGAATGATGATAGATTCACTAATTGTTCCCTATGAGATCATAGTTCTCATGCTTCAAATCCTTCTCTGTTCCAGCACAACTTATGAGATCATAAGTCTGGTGTAATTCTCCATTTCCATCCCCCTTTCACCATGAGAAAGCTTGTTTATATAGGTTTAGAGAGGCCTTAACCACTTGAGATATCCTTGGGGAAGTTGAGGACTTGCCTCATTCAGTTGAGGATATGCCCTAAGATCATGGATTTATTGAGGATTCGAACTCAACTGACCTCCAAAAAGGAATGGATCCTTCCCCCATTCATCTCAACCACTTAACCACTGCCCAGATTAGACAGCGCTCCCTCAAAAGGGGCATCAGCGCGCTATAGCGCTCCCTAATAGGATTTAGGGGGGGGGAATCACTCCAAATATATATAGATATCCCTTAAAAGGGCCAAGGGAGATTTTTAACGCTCCCTAGCAGTGTGAAGGGGGGCGCCAACACTCCCAGAAGAGGTATAGGGGAGCGCTGACCTCCAAAAACCTAGTTTTTTCAGTGTTTTCAGATGGAAAAAGGTTCAAGACTTCAGCTAAGAATTCCTCCTCTTCCAAATTAAGTTTTTGAGGTATTGTAAGTGTCTCCTTAGTGTCATCATCATGGAATTATTATTTGCTTGAAATTTGCGACACTTGTGAATCAACATGCGACACTTGTGAACAATATGTGACACTTGCGACAATTGTGAGCAATATGCGACACTTGTGATGACGACACTTGCGACACCATCAAAGTGAGTAAATTTTATGTGTAACAGATACCTCCCATGATTAGGATGATGTGACACACCTCTCTCCTCACTCATGACCTCACAAGCATGCCTCATCGTCCTCGCTTACCTATCTAATCATATTTTTTAATTGGAAACGTTGCCTACTCATCAGGAAATTCCGTAGCGCCTATCACGCTTATCATACCGCCACCCCAAGTCATGATTTCCACGATTGATACCATATCCCTTGTTTTCAGTGCCAAAATTCAGTTAAATATGCTTTCAAAGTATTGCATTTATGATCCTTGATAACGGTTTATAATTTTGAAAGGCTTGACAGTGATGCGTTGCGCAAATTTGCATGTTCTGATCAGGCGACCGCATGTCAACAAAATATGATGCTGAGAAAGATTCCAGGGCTGAATTTATCTCAAATGTCATCCTAATATTGCATTGAAGATATCAACAGGTGTCTAATCTACAGGTATCCTTGGTTTCCTCCTCTGCATATTAATTTTCACAGGAAGTTTGTGCTCGAGTTTTGGTCTGCTGAGTTTGCACAATGGTAAAGGATCCATCCTTGCATGATACCCTCATCTCCTTTCTTTCTTAGGCCTGTAAACCTCATGGCCAGTATTTTAGTCTAATTACTATTGCCTTCATTATCCATTGAAGTTGCAATCTCTTGACTAGTTTGTCCTCTGCGTATGTGTAGCGCTACCCAAAGGCGTTGCCTAACCTCTCATTGCTTCCCCTGCCTCCCTTCATCTCGAAATCAAGTGATTTACTCAGTTGCAAAGGGTTAGCATTGTATATTTGAAGCTTGATTATAAGTCTTCTTGGTCGGTATCATCCCTTAACCCTTTAAAGAGCTCTCATTATGAGCCATGGAGACCCCTCAATTGAAGAAAGCACACAAAGGTGGCAAGATAGTTCAAACAGAACCTGTGGACATGTGCCTTTTGGACACAGATCCCATGGAAAGGGATATATTTCAAAGAGAAGGATGCCTCTCTTTCTTCCAAAACATGTAGAGAGGCCATCCATAGGTAGCAAGACAGTTTGCTTTAAATTTTGATGGCAAGAAAACCAGAGTTAGGGATTTGGAATTTGAGGTAACTGAAGCCTCCATCTCAGCTGCAATAGGGATTCCCATTTCAGGTGAAATTGGTTCAAGGTCATGGTGTTGAGTTCACCCTTTGTTAAAGATCTCTTCAAGCCTGAATATCGAGCCAATGAGTTGTCTAAGAGTATGCCAAGAAATCATACAAAGATATTTTACTTGTGAAGGGAGATTTAACACCTTGTACCATTATCACATAAGGTTGTTGCTACAATTTACTGGTAAGGTTGAGATGAATATTCCTTATTACCTGTTGAAAAGCATAGGTAAAATGTCATACAGGGTCCAAGCCAAATCTAAGGATGTGGATTCTATCCTTTTCCACTCTGGACTGATCAGGATGCTAGTCTCTGAGGAGTTGGGAAAGAAAGAGATTTCATGGGATCATTTTGTGGTTACTTCTCACTTCAAGCTAGACCCAGCATCTACTCCCCAATCACAAATTTCAGGTCCTTCATCACCCATCAGTACTAAAGAAGGGATCAGCAGGAAGAGAAAGGGCAGAACCCCTTCTCAAGTTTTAGAGATCAACAAGAAGGTCATGGAAGCTGAGGAGGAAGTGTGTCCTTCTCCACAGAGAGATTTCTCACCACCACATCCACTAGTGTTAGAAGAAGTGCCTTCTTCTACCAAGTTGACATCTAAGAGAGGGAATAATCTTATCTTTCCTTTTTCTCCCCCAGCAGTCGAAATCAAGGGTAAAAGACCTTTCACAAGGTCATCAATTCCTAAGGAGGTTTTAAAAGAGCAGTCTTTACCAAAAACCCCTATGCATAAGAAGAAAGGAAAAATCATTGAAAAGGCCTGTGGAGGAGAAATCAGAAACCCCTATTCGAAGGAAGAAGGGTAAAAATATTAAAGAGTCTGTAGAAGACAAACAAGAAACCCCTATACAGAAAAATAAGGGTAAAGATACCAAAATATCTTTGGAGAGGAAAGATGGGGTCTCTATGAAAGGATTTGAAAATCCTGTGAAGGCTAAAGAAGAAGCTATTGTGGAGACATAAAGAAAAAAATTTTGAGAAGGCTGATGAAACACACAAGGAAATTCTTGTACATATGGAAGAATAGGTCGAGGAGAAGCCTGTTGAGACTGCACATGTCTCTACCCCTCCTGGTGGTCAGACATTCAAAAGGTTAATAAGGCAGCTCAAGGATTCTAGGAAGGAGGTGGCTAAATTAAAAAAGGAAGCCATATCTGATAGAGCCAAGATGATAGAGCTTATGGATGGCTACAATCATACCCTTGACTTGGAAATATTTGCAACAAGACGAGCTCAGCCCCTTCATAGGTAGCTCCAGGACCTCTACAGGCAGAAAAAAGGTTTCCAGCCCCAGAACAGGAAGTTAAAGGAAGAACTGAAGCACTTTCAATATGATGTATCCCAAAGGAATTTATAGGTGTTGGTTGAAGCTGCCATTGAGGATGACCAACCAGCAGCTAAGGAAAGCACAACTACACTGAAGAATCCTACCAATGCTAAGAAGAAGAAGTCTGCTAAGTCAATTAAAGATCCTCTTTCTACCAGAAAGAATGTGAGGTTAAGTGTCAAAATGACAAAATAATTGGTAAAGGGTAAGATCCATTTTTGGGGATTGTTCCTTTTTGGGAGGATTAACTGATATACAAATACTACCTCTGTCATCTATACAGGCTTCTAAGCATTTAGCTATATGGATTTTGATTTTTTGCTAAGTGCTAGCTTCACCCAGTGGTAAAAGGCACTACCTATGGCATGGTCAAAGCACCTAAGTAAAATGATTTTATCATCATGAAGGGACACACACTACTCTGTACATATTCAAGATGGAAAGGTGTTGTGTTTTGGAAATGCTACCCAGACATGTATGCAGACGCAGCGTAAGTGGCGCTACGTAAAGGCACTGCGTAATATTTGGTAGGGAGAAAGTTTACACACAGGCACAACATAGGGGTGCTACCTACAGGCGCTACCTAATATTTAAATAGAGGATAAATGTTAGTGCATATATGCAGCACAGTGGCGCTACCTACAAACGCTACCTTCTTTCCTTCTTCTGTTTTAAGGTGCGCTACCCAGAGTTTCTACCCAAGGAAGTTGCCATCAAACACCAAGAATCTAGGAGGACTAGACCAATAGCTTTTGGATAGGCCGATGATGGAGAAAGTTAAAGAAGTAGCAGCTGGAATTTTGAGGACAACTACATGGATCCAAAAGAACACATGGAAAAACAGGAGTTGAGCAGCAAAAGAGGATCAAAGCAGTTAGAAGCATGATTGGATTAGTCACCAGCATTTTCCTGTTTTATAGCATAGGTTGTTATCTTAGTTGTTAGAACAAATAAATGTGTAGAGATTTTCAAGGGAAGGAGGCCAGCTCGTACCTCCAGCTATTGCCTTCCTTTCTTGTTATAAATAGATATATCAATTTCTTTAGTAAGGTTGGATGGTTGAGAAAGGCTCCCAAGACTGTAATATTTTTTATGAAGTGACTGTGATCTAGCTGTGTACTGGACTTAAGATTTTTTGACTAATAGAAATCAGCTTCTATTTCAGCCTATATGCTTCTAATGCTAAATGTTCATGTTTTGAATGCTTCATATGGATAACTATGGTAATTTTATGGTGGATGTTTGATCATTGTATTATCATGGTGTTTATTTGGCTTCTTAGTTTCTAATTTCAAGAAGATCTTGTTTTAAGAAACTTTCTTCCTTAGGCTCTTGTAGACCCAATGTTTGCAGTAGCCCTTACATTCCTCTCATTCAAGTCTTCCCTCTATCCACATTTACTCCCAAACTACCGATTGAAGTTAGTCAAGACCTTATTTGCTGGTACATGTTAGCCCTGTTTCTGAGTTAGGATATTATCATTTCGAGTATTTTCCATCTGAACCTTTAAAACACTCATACATTCACATATAACCTGATGGGTACTGGGCTTACCTTCCATGCAATCAAAAGGTGACTCCTAGTGCTAACATTTTTGGCATCGTTGTCTGGGAACGATTTGAAAATTTTTCCCTGGGATAGAAAGACAATGCTTACTAGCTCTCAAGGTGCATTGGGACTTAGTATTTTGAAGATTGCATCTTGCACCTGGTGACTCCATTGATTCAGCTCTAGCGCCTAAAGGCAAACATACTCGATCAAATCCATAGCTACCTTTTGTTCCACCTGAGGCTGACCCAGAGAAGATAATCAAGAAGGGAAAAGCTTCTCAAAAAAAAAATTATGATGCTGCCACAAGTGCTTTTGGTCAATTGCCTGATTCCACTCTTGATACTCCAGTTGTTTTATCAAGTAAGATTCCTTTATCTTTTGCTGAAGTATCTAAAAATCTTGATTTTGAAGAATTTTCTGTTGAATACTCTTCCTTTGAAACTAAATTGAAAGAAGAAAACATTGATATATTCTCCTCCCCTGATATTGAGAAGTGTTTCAGTCTTGATAGTTTTGAAGATTTCCCTTCTTTAGGTTTTTCTACACCTCTCTCTGTTAAAAAAAATTCTGCCAAAGAAGTGGGAACTTCATCCCCCTCTCAGACCTTTCCATCCTCTTCCAAGACTCCAGCTTCTGTTGTGAAGACTTAAACTCCCCCTTCATTTGTTCCTTCTTCTCCTAATCTGCACACAGCCAAGTCTCCTTCTACTACTTGTTCACCTAGAATGCAAAATCAAATGGCAGTTTTTAATCCCTTTGCAAATAGGATGGATGCCATAGTGGCTGCAAGATATGCTCTTCTAGTCTTACCTCAGTAAATGAATGCTCTTCCCCCTGGAGATTATTTGAAATGCATGCCCAAGTTTACTAGAGAAGAAGATATAATAGCTGAGGAACACCTTGTTGCTTTCTATAGCTATGCAGATAACCAAAATATTGAAAATGAATATGTTTGGATAAGGGTTTTCATCCAAAGCCTGTTTGGTGAGGCTAGGAAGTGGTTTAGGGGTCTGGCCCCTGGATCCATCACTAGTATTGAGGTGTTGGATGAAGCCTTCTTGAGGCGTTGGGGTGACAAAAAGTATTTTTTGTACTACATCACCGAATTCAGATCTTTGAAAAGGAAAGAAGGAGAGTCTGTCTCTGACTTTTCTAAAATGTTTAACAAAATGTACAAGAAGATCCCTGATGAGATTGTTGATTAAGGTTGGTTGTCATTGATGTCAACCCTTGAAGAAAGCCCCGTAGCACAAAGGTTTGGGTAATGGACATAATATTGTTTGATGTAAATATGACTGATTATTGTTTTGTCATGGTTTATAATAAGTAAATATGGATGAACTCCAAAGTGGTCCCCTTATGGTGAAATCCCTCACGGGAAGACACTTTGTGGAGTAAGAGAACCCATGCTTAATTGTGGAATAATGAGATGAA
>JZKD02S1695577.1:65897-84134 GCA_000966675.3 Picea glauca | reverse complement strand
CAGGTTGATGCATGGTTGATGCATGGTTCAGATTTATTGATACAGGTTTACAACGGTATATCTCATAGTGATAGTGTGACAGTGGTTCCATCATTCTACTTCTACTTCAGGGTGGCAGGACAGGGCAAGGACAGGTGGTTGTATTCACCTTCCGGTTATAGCTGGAGAACATTAGGGGTTGTAGACTCCTTCTGGTTGTAGCCAAAGAATTGGGGAGTTGGAGATTCCCTCAGGTTGTAGCCTGAGAAACTAGGGGGTTGGAGCCTCGTTCCAGTTGTAGATGGAAAACAAAGGAAGTTGGTGCTTCCAATGAATTTAATTCTTCAAGACATATAAGAAAAAGCATTATGTGGTTTTCTCCCGATTTGTGTTTCCACGTAAAACATTGGTGTACTATGTATGTGTGTGATTGTTTATTTCTTACTACTCAGTATTGGATAATATTTCTACATTGATATAACATTTGAAGAAAAAGGATTATAATTACGCTATTACTTATTCACCCCCCCTCTCAGTAATCCAACAGAGATCAAACCCACTGAAACCATGGAGAAAATCACTTATGCCAATGATTTTGACTCTGCGTTATGCCTTCTATTGAGAGAGAGAAGGTCACCTTCCTTAGTTCATACGCAAGATGTTGCCTTAGAGGTAGAATCCAACATAATTGATTCAGATAAGATCAAAGGAAAATCTGATAGAGATAGGAGGAAAAACATAGTTGAAGCTTCCACTTCTGACTCTCTTGTTGTTCATTCACAAGTAGATGAGTTGACCAAATTGGTAAAATCCCTTTCTACTGAGATTGAGAAGTTAAAATCAAAAGGAAGATAGCCATATAGAAATGCTCAAAACACTGAAAACAGAGGTAATTTCAAAAGACCCAACATTGCTCCCCAAATCCTTCCCAGAGATCCCAGAAATAGAGAGAGAGATGATCATAGGATATAAGCTCCTTTTCAAAATAATCTGGTTGTTGATGAAGAAGAAGAGGTGGTAGAGATTGATACTGAGATTCACTTCTTAGGTGATACATCCCCATCCCCACACTTGGCTCTTATGAGAAATCTTTAATGGATATTCAAATTAATGAGTTGAGCAAGGGAGAGAAAGCAAAGTAAAATGCTAATAGATATAATCTGAGATCTAAGAAAAATGAAGAAAAAACGGATGCCCCTAATCAGTTGTTCAAAAAGAATATTCTTCCAAGGCTGTGAGAGTGAGCAGCAAGGAAATAGACTCTCAAAACCCACAGGTTCTGATCAGAAATCCTTCTCCTGAAACCAAAGAGATTTTGAAGCCTTCCCCTTCCTTCAGTTTTGAGAATGAAATCCAGAAAATTAAGATCACTGTACCATTTTTGGAATTGATAAAAAATGAAGAATTTAAAAAGTATCTATCCAAAATGTTAAAGCCTGAAGCCTCTCCAAATGCCATTGATTCAATAAATCTGCAAGATGAAAAACCATCTGTGATTTTAGGCCCTTTGATAGAAGACAGAGATGACTCATCCCCTCCCTTCTATACTTCTCTCAATATACATGATAAAGTGTTGCATAATTGTCTTTTGGATTCAGGGGCCTCCCATAATCTCATGCCAAGATCTGTTATGGATGAACTTGGATTGGAAGTCACAAAAACCTATCATGACCTATATTCTTTTGACTCTAGGAAAGAAAAATGCCTAGGGGTCATTAAGGATATGGTTGTGACTCTATTTCAGCTACCCATGAAAAGTATACTTATGGATGTTGTGGTGGTTGACGTTCCTCCCAAGTTTGGCATGCTCTTGTCAAGGTCTTGCATAAAAATATTTGGAGGGACCTTGTAGATGGATCTCTCATATGAAACTATCCATGTGTTTGGTGGGGAGCATAGAAGACTTTACAGGGAAGCCCATCTGGCTTACATTATTAGTGATGAAGCAAACCCCGCCAATCATCTTGTTTTTTCTCTTGATACCGATTTGGGGTCCAACATTTTGCAGCTCACTGATGCTCCTGGAACCCCTCTTGAAATCAGAAAAAATTTATGCTACCTTATCTGAAGAGCCTCCTCTAACCAATTCTATTTGGAATATGTTATTTGATGGAGCCTCTTCTAAGGAAGGTATCGGTGTTGGAGTGGTATTTGTCTCACCAACTCAAGAGACCATATCTTTTTCATATAAACTAGAATTTGAAACTACTAATAATGTGGCAGAGTATGAAGCTCTTGTCTTGGGCTTGGGAGCTGCAAAAGATATGGGGATTAAAAATTTGTCAGTATTTGGAGATGTTGAATTGATATTCCATCAGACCAAAAATATTTTCCAAACTAAGCACCCTAGGCTTAGATCTTATAGGAATGAAGTATGGGACCTAGTGGAGAATTTTTTCTCTGAGTTTGACATCTATTTTATTCCATGAGAAGAGAATTTTGTGGCTGATTCTTTCGTTGTATCAGCAAGCAATTTCAGGATACCTATACCACCCAAACTCAAGTATGATGTAGAATTCAAATACAGGCCTTCTATATTGGACAATGTCAAATATTGGAAGGTGTTTGAAGATGATTTAGAACTTAAAAAATTCCTTGAGTCTGTTGATGAATTTGTTGCATTACACATTGATCAGGATCATGATTCTGAAATTACTCCACATGTTGATGTTTTCCTTAATAGAATTTTTAATCATCATATTGTGCAACTACCTAGTAACCACATTCCAAAAGGACTAGTTCCTTTGGAAAAATCATTTGATGAAAATGATGTGGCAGTAAAGGGGAAAGTGTCTACTGATGATGTTGATATAACTGAGTGCAATTTGGGAATAGAAAAAGATCCAAAATATGTCAAGCTGTCAAGCAACCTATAAAGAGAGAAGAGGGTAGAATATACCAAACTGTTAAAGGAATTTGCTGATGTATTCGTATGGACTTATGAAGATCTCGGAACTTATGACACAAACATTATAGAGCACAAGATTCCATTAAAAGAAGAGACTAAACACTTCAGGCAAAAGTTGAGGCAAATCAATCCTATGTTGTTGTCTTTCATGGAGAAAGAGGTAAAAAAGATTTTAGATGCAAAAATTATTATTCCTTTGAGGTATTCCGAATGGGTGGCCAATTTGGTCCCCGTGAGGAAAAACAATGGAGAAATCAAACTTTGTGATGATTTCCAGAATCTGAACAAAAGCTCTAAAAAGGATAACTACCCTTTTCCCAAGATGGAGCACATATTACAGAGGGTGACAGATGCAGCCCGGATGTCTATGGTTGATGGTTTTTCTGGCTACAACCAGATTTCTGTTTTACCAGAGGATAGAAAGAAGACAGCTTTTACCACTCCTTGGGGTACATTCATGTACGCCAAGATGCCCTTTGGCTTGATGAATGCGGGGGAGACTTTTCAACGAGCTATGGACATAAAATTCATTGGAGAGAAGGACAAGTTTGTTGTCATCTATTTAGATTACATAACAGTGTTCTCTCAATCTAATAAAGAGCATTGTGATCATTTAAGAAAGGTTTTCCTGAAATGAAGAAAATTCGGTCTCTCTTTAAATCCAAAAAAATCATTGTTTTCCATGGAGGGGAAATTATTGGGACATATTGTGTCAACTAAAGGGGTTAGGATTGATTCCAACAGGGTTGAATCCATACAAACCTTGTCACTGCCTAGATCAAAAAAGGAGGTCCAATCTTTTCTGGGAAAAGTCAATTTCTTGCGAAGGTTTGTGTCAAATTTTGTTGAGTTGGTTAAGTATATCACAGCCATGTTGAGGAAAGATAATGAAATCAAGTGGACTACTAAAGCACGTAGCTCTTTTGATCAAATAAATAAATCTCTGACTAAATCCCCAGTCCTAGTCAACCCAGACTACTCCAAGGAGTTTCTTATTTTTTCTTTTGCCTCTTTTGATACAGTGGTAGCAGTTTTGTTGCAGAAGAATGTTGAAGGCTTAGAGCAGCCCATTGCCTTTTTTAGCCGAGCCTTGAGAGATGCAGAATTAAAATATGACATCATGGATAAGCAATCCTATGCACTGGATAAAGCTCTTAAGTCCTTCAGATTTTATGTGTTGCATTCAAGAGTTATTTCTTATGTTCCATCAGTTGTTGTTAAAGAAATTCTTATTCATCCTGATATTGACGGAAAGTGCAGCAAATGGATTGCTAAAATCCTTGAATTTGATCTAGAAATCAAGCCTACCAAATTGGTTAAAGGCTAGGGTTTAGCCAAGCTGTTTGTTGAATCAAATTCCTCAACATTGGGGGTAAATTTCATTAGCTAATGTTCAGAAAAGTAGCAGGATGAATTAAATGACAAAGGTTCTCAAGGTACCCCTGCACTGGCAGATTGCAGTTGGTACAAGGACATTATATTCTTCTTACAAAATTTACAGCCTCCAAATGGTATGGAAAAGAACAAGGTGAGAGCATTAAAAATCAAATCAATAAATTATTGCCTAGTTGATCAAATTTTGTATTGGAAGGATCCATTGGGAGTGTTGTTGAGATGCCTAGACCCTCAAGAAGCCCAAAAGATTATGTCTGATTTTCATGACGGTTTGTGTGGGGGGCATAATTTTTGGAGGACCACTGCCTACAAGATTCTCAAGGCTAGGTATTTTTGGCATGGTCTGTTTATAGATGTTTGTACTAAGATCAGAGCATGAGCTAAGTGTCAGAAATTTTCTGGAAAACAGTAGCTTAAGTCTTTTCCATTAAAGCCCGTAACAGTTTTAGGACCTTTTCAATAGTGGGGTCTAGATTTTATTGGGGAAATTCATCCCACTTCCAGTGTCCAACATATATGGATCTTGACTACCACGGATTACTTCACTAAGTCGATAGAGGTTATTCCTACCAGGAATGCTTCCCACAAAGTGATCATTGGTTTCCTTGAGAACATTATGGCGAGGTTTGGCTGCCGGAAAATAATTGTCACTGACAATGTTGCATCTTTCAAGGATGAGCCATTGATTCACTTATGTGAACAGTATGGGATCACATTGATTCATTCAACCCCTTACTACCCATAGGGAAATGGGATTGCAGAATCCTCAAACAAAATCCTTCTAAAGATCATTAAAAAGATTTTGGAGGACAACAAAAAGGCATGGGATTCAAAACTCAAGTTTTCTTTGTGGGCTAACAAAGTGAAAACAAAGAGGGCCTTGGGTCTTTCTCCTTTCTTGCTGGTGTACGGAGTTGAGGCCATTTTCCCTTCTTAGCTTGCCTTGCCTGTGGAAAAATTCTTCCAAGATCATCAAGGAGAGCCGGATCATATGATCAGGAGGATTCAGCAACTGGTTGAAGTGCAGCAGACTCGGGAGTATCTTGTAGATAAAGTATATGATCATCAGCTGAAGATCAAGTAGGCATTCGATAAGAAGGTCAACAAAGAGGATTTTCAATTGGGCGATCTGGTGCTCAAGTGGGATGCACCGAGACAAGATAAAGGAAAGCACGATAAATTTGAAGCTTTATGGATCGGTCCTTTCAAAATCTCTGAGGTATTCTCTAATAACACTTTCAAGTTGCAGAATATGGAGAATGAAGAGGTTTTTGGTGGCCCTATCAATGGGCATTTCCTGAAAAAGTACTTTGTTTGAGCCTTGAGTGGCTCTTCATGTCATTGTAAATATCATTCTCTTTTATTTTTTGTTCCAATAACTGACCCCATAGCCCTAGGAAAAGGCACTGAATCTACTCATTCTTGGCAGCCCGCAGGGGGCATGCCATCCCCTATGGAGCCAATGTTATCACACTAAATTGCCTTGGTTCTTTTAGTTTTTTTTTATCATTTTTTAAAGCCTTAGATTTTAAATTTTTTAAAAGTTTTCATCCCTTTAAAGTTATGTTTGTTAGAACCCCTTGGATGACTAAAATTTTGAGTCATAGCTCATTTTTTTATCCTCAATTTGATTTTTGACCCTTGAACCCTTTTAGCTCATGGTTTATTCTTTTTGGTCCCTTTCATGATTTGTCCCTATGTTGATACCTCCCATGATCAGGCTGATTTGACACACATCTCTCCTCACTCATGACATCAAAAGAATGCCTCATCGTCATCACTTACCTATCTAATCATATTTTTGAATTGGAAATGTTGCCTACTCATCAGGTAGTTCTGTAGTGCCTATCATGATTATCATACCACCACCCCAAGTCATGATTTCCATGACTGATACCATATCCCTTGTTTTTAGTGCCAGAAGTTGGTTAAAGATGCTTTCAAAGTCTTGCATTTATGATCCTTCATAACGGTTTATAATTTTTAAAGGCTTGGCAGTGATGCGTTGCACAAATTTGCAATTTCTGATCAAGCGACCGCATGTCAATAAAATCTGATGCTGAGAAATATTCCAGGGTCGAATTTCTCTCAAATGTCATCCTAAGATTGCGTTGAATATCTCAACAGGTGTCTACTCTACAGGTATCCTTGGTTGCCTCCTCTGTATATTAAGTTTCACAGGAAGTCTATGCTCGGGTTTTGGTTTGCTGAGTTTGCACAGTGGTAAAGGATCCATCCTTGCATGATAACCTCATCTCCTTTCTTTCTCAGACCTATAAACCTCATGACCAGTATTTTAGTTTGATTATTGTCGCCTGCATTAGCCATTGAAGTTGCAATCTCTTGACTAGTCTATCCTCTACGTATGCGTTGCGCTACCCAGAGGTGTTGCTTAACCTCTTGATGCTTCCCCTACCTCCCTTCATCTCTAAATCAAGTGATTTACTCAGTTGCAAAGGGTTAGCATTGTATATTTGAAGGCCGATTATAATTCTTCCTAGTCGGTATCATCCCTTAAGCCTTTCAAGAACCCTCATTCTGAGCCATGGAGACCCCTCAATCGAAGAAAGCACACAAAGGTGGCAAGATAGTTCGGACAGAACCTGTGGACATGCAACTTTTTGACATAGATCCCATGTCAAGGGAGATATTTCAAAGAGAAGGATGCCTCTCTTTCTTCCAGAACATGTAGAGAGGCCATCCAGAGGTAGCAAGACATTTTTCTTTAAATTTTGATGGCAAGAAAACCAGAGTTGGGGATTTGGAATTTGAGGTAACTGAAGCCTCCATATCAGTTGCAACAGGGATTCCCATTTCAAGTGAAAAGTGGGTCAAGGCCATGGTTTTGAGTTCACCCTTTGTTAAATATCTCTTCAAGCTTGAATATCAAGCCAATGAGTTGTCTAAGAGTATGCCAAGGAATCAATTGATCGAACAGTTTGACAGAATTTTGAAAATCATACAGAGATATTTTACTTGTGAAGGGAGATTTAACACCTTGTACCATTATCACATATGGTTGTTGCTACATTTTACTAGTAGGGTTGAGATGAATATTCCTTATTACCTGTTGATAATCATAGGTAAAATGTCAGACAAGGTCCAAGACAAATCTAAGGATGTGGATTCTAGCCTTTTCCACTTTGGATTGATCAGGAAGCTAGTCTCTGAGGAGGTGGGAAAGAAAGAGATTTCATGGGAGAATTTTGTGGTTACTTAACGCTTCAAGCTAGACCCAGCATCTACTCCCCAATCATATATTGTAGGTCCTTCATCACCCACCAGTACTAAAGAAAGGATCAGCAGGAAGAGAAAGGGTAAAACCCCTGCTCAAGTTTTAGAGATCAAAAAACAAGTCATGGAAACTGAGGAGGAAGTTTTTCCTTCTCCACACAGAGATTTCTCACCACCACCTCCACTAGGGTTAGAAGAAGTGCCTTCTTCTACCAAGTTGACATCTAAGAGAGGGTAGAAGCTTCTCTTTCCCTTTTCTCCCCCAGCAGTCGAAATCAAGGGTAAAAGACCTTTCACAAGTTCATCAATTCCTAAGGAGGTTTTCAAAGAGCAGTCTTGATGCAGGAGCATCGCCAGCAGGTAGAAAGCGTGCATGGATGTAGAAGACAGCTAGAAAATCACCCAACATATTTTTTGAAAAATGTTTTGGAACCTTAAATGAACCAATTAAATGAAAGCACACTTGTATGATGTAAACGGACCTTGAGTGATCCGCTCTCGTCCTTAGTAGGTAGAAGGCATTTATGTTAGTTAATGCAGGTAGATAGAATTTAATGCGTAGATTAGACAGTTTAGAGTGAAAGAGGGAAATGGGATATAAACACCCTCATTGTATCATTTGTAATATTATTATGAAGATTACAAGCAAAGAGAATAGAGAAGAGAGCAGACAATTGTAGTTGAAAACACCCATGTACAGAAGTTCTGGATTAATACAAAGAGCTTTGACTCAGATTCATGGTGTTGTGATATTCTCTGTGTATGCATGTTGGATGTTATGCTCACGGATGTTTACTTTCTATTACACATTTGCTTTATATGTTGTGTATATGATTTCATGTTTTCTGTTTGAACTCTGAGAGAGAGTAAGGAATGAGATTCAATTGTTTCTCTATCTGAGCAAGAATTCCTGCAAGGAGTGCAGTTGAATTGTCCGCAAGGAGTGCGTTGACAAGAATTCAAAGTTTTATCTCTGAAATCTCAGAAGGGTTAGATTTTGTTCTCATTTCCTTAGAAGTGTAAGTTGAGCTCAGGAGTCGTGCAAGGTGTGCGCAGGCCAAGTAAAGTCTCAGAGTTTGTGAACCTGAGAGATTGTTGAGGGACTACTGCTGCAAGCAATGCACAAAGTCGAAGGACTTCAATTCTTTGAAGTAATTGAAGGATTTTCCACAAGGAGTGCATGTAGGAGTCTTCTTTAAGACTCAGAGTTGGAGAAATCCCAGGAGAGATAGAGTCTTCACAGTTGTTGAAGAAAATCACAGAAGGTTGATACCTTGAAACATTGAAAGGAAATGTCACAAGTTTGTCTTGCAGGAGGTTAAATTTCCATGGCGAAACACTTTGTCAAATTTGTGTAAGTTCTCAGAAGGGAGAACAGACGGTCAGAATTCTCCATGGAGAATTCACGAAGTCCCACGAACCATCAGATCTCACAGAGGAGCAAGGAGGTTACGGTGGTCATTTTATGCAAGTGGAAGCTTAGGAGAGAGAGGACCATAGATTCACGCCAACGAGGGCCATTGGATTTACTCGTGGAATTCCATTTCAAAGTTTCGAAAGTGGAAAGGCGAAGTAGCGAAGTGGCGATTGGATCCGAGCCATCTAATTGGAAGGACACATGTCGCGAGATCAATCGTATCGGGGTTTCACAGGTTGAGGAACTGAAGGCTTAGCATCCGGATTCGTGAAGTCACGAAGTCCGAGAACTCCAAAAAGGCAGGAAGTTCTATCGTGGGACCCACGTAGAAGACATGTCAGAATTTCGCCATTTCGGCATATCGGAGGGTAAGGGATCCAGGCTTTCATATCGAAAGTCCCGAAGCGGTGAGTAACAAAGTCGTGAAATAATCACAGTCGTCCGTTAGGAGAAGGACAGATGGAAGAGATCTAGAGATCTCGTGAATTCGGGGTTTCACAAGGTGAAAGCTCAAAGTTTGAGTGCCCCAAGTCACGAAATACGAAGTCGCGAAGTGCTGAGATTGCACATAAGAGACACATGGCAATACCATGAAGGTGGGCTCGGAAAAACAGACAGGCTGATACGTGTCGCAAGGAGGGGGTGAGTCAATACTCTGTTGACTTCTCACTTCTCGGGAGTTCATGAGGTAAGAGTTCGAAGGTTCAACCTTTGAACTCGAAAAGTGGCGAAAGCACGAGAGGCGAAGAGTGCTAGTGTTTAGCCTAGCCAGTAGTCAAGCGAGAAAGGTGCTAATGAGAAAGAGCCATAATCATTTCACAATCTCGGTTATCACGGATTTGGAGGAAGAGTCGGAGTCTCAAATCGCGAACTTGCGAGATTGTGAGTTGCCGGAAAGGACCTGTGGATCGATAATTTTGCAGATTCCAGTGGGAATCGAAAGAGCCGATCCGGCTCAATTGAATATAGAATGATCCTGTAGCGGACTATCGACCCGAGGACCGATAGGGTCGAAGGGCTGCGTCAAGTCTGGTATTAGAACACAGAAAGGTTTATTTTCTTTCTGTAGCAGGGAAAACAAAGATTCACCATGCCGCTGAGGAGAAGAGATAGACAAACACCCGACCCAAAAGAGGAAGGGGCAGGCAGGTGCAGAATCCAGAAGTAAAAAGAGATCTGCATGACATTCGCGCTAGACTCGTGGATGTGTAAATAAACTAAAGGCGTAGAGCTGATATTGGAGATGTCAGTGAGTCTGAAAGAGAAGATGAAGTTGGACATGGAGAAGAAGAAATTGCAGCCGAAGAAGCAGCAAATGAACGCTTTATTAGAGTTGTTTCAAGAATGAGTGCAAGAGCCAAAATGGACATTCCAGTTTATGAGGGAAACTTGGATGTTGAAGAACTTCTAGATTGGATTAGAGCTCTAGACACATACTTTGACTATGAATATGTCGAAGAGGACAAGAAGGTCAAACATGTTGTCACGAAACTTAAAGGACATGCAGCATTATGGTGGGATGAACTGCAAGCTAACAGATGTTGCCAAGGTAAGCAGAAGATTAAAAGCTGGGATAGGATGATTGCAAAGATGAAGGAAAAATTTATTCCCAAGGATTATCAAATTACTCTGTTTCGAAGGATGCAGAACTTGAGATATAAACTGATGACAGTAAAGGAGTATACTGAAGAATTTTTCAGGTTGAACATCAGAGAAGGTCATCGTGAAAGTAATGATGAAAAGGTTGCTAGGTATATGAATGGCCTGAGATACTAAATTCAGGATCAGAAGAGCATGATGACCATCCAAATGGTGGAAGATGCTTATCAAATGGCTCTAAAGGATGAAGAGAAGTTGAGCCAAAAGCAGGGTCAAAGAGGCCGAGGCAGAAGTCAACCTAGAGGAAAATCATTTGCCCAAGATAGAAATCAGAAGCCTAAGGAAGAATGGAAGAAACCTCAAATTGAGAGAGGTGGAAGCTCACAGAGAGGACAGCATGCCGAAAAGAAAAGGAAATATGTTGGGCAGAGAAGGTAGTATGTTGATCAGAGAGGAGAGTATGCTGATAACAACATGTTTCCTCGTACTAGAGGTAGAGGAAGAGGAAGAGGTGGAGTGATAACATGCTTCACGTGGGGAAAGGTTGGAAACAAGTCTTATGAATGTCTAGACAAGAAGAAAAATTCTTGAAACAATAACAATCGTCTACATATCCTCCCCCCCAACATCGGCTTGTTAACTAGGTACTTCAAACAGGAATGATCTGTAAACATATTAAAATGTTGACCCAATAAATAATGTATGAACTTTTGTAGGGCATATACCATAGCCAAACCTTCCCTTTCTCTAGTATTATCGTTATGCTCAGTCTCAGAAAATTTTCTACTAGCAAAATATATTGGGTGATCAATGTCTCCTTCACCTAGTTGTGCCAAAACTGCTCCAAGTGCAATAGATGAAGCTTCCACATGCACATGAAATTATTTTTTTCAATATGAAAAGCTCAGAATTGGTGTTGTCACCATCTTATCTTTTAGTATGTCCAAGCTCTCTTGGCATTCATCGTTCCACTGAAAACCGATGTCTTTCTTCAGTAACTTCTCCATGGGCGCATCAATATTTGCATATCCCTTTATGAATTTCATGTAGTACCCTGTGTGGCCCAATGTTTCTCTCAACTAGCGCACTAACTTTGGTGGTGGTAAATTGACAATAACAACAATATTTGCAGGGTCTACTATCAAACCATGTTTGCATACAATGTACCCAAGTAGGATGACAAATGGTGTGTTGAATATACATGTCTTAATGTTCAATGAAATATGACATTTCCTACGTCTTTATAACATTAAGCTCGAAATTTTTACATGGTCCTTCAATAAACTTAAAACTGTCCAATCATCCAGATAAACCTCCAAAAATTTATGTATAAAACCCTTGAATGCAACTACTACTACTCTAGAAAATATTTTTGGTGCATTCTTTAAACCAAATGGAATTATTGTGTATTGATATGACCCTCACTATGTTGCAAATGTAGTTTTGTACCTTTCCTCTAGAGAAATTATGATATGAAGGTAACCTAAAAATCCATCTGTGAAAGAGTACACTTCTTGTCCTCCCACATTCTCTAAAACCTCATATGTAAATGGAGTAGGAAAAGGATCATGCAGGCATGCGTCATTTAACTTCCTCAGATCCACACATATACTAATCCCTCCATTATTATTTTCTAGGACCACCATTGGACTAATCCACTATGATTCTTCCACGGGCTCTATAATTCCTGATTCTAGCATTCTGCCAATTTATGCCTTAACCTTTTGCTTATAGATGGGGTTTAATCTATATGGTCTATTTCTAAATGGTCTTGCCTCTTATCTGAGGGGTATCTTCATTTCCCCAAGTTCTCCTACTACCCCTTTCATCTCTGAAAATGTGGATGGGAATAAGTCACTATACTCACACAATAATTCAGTTATATTTTCCATTGTCTCATTGTCCCAGTAATCTCCAATGTTGGCTATCTTGGGCTTCTCTTCAGTCCCAATATTGACCTTTTTAATCTTCATAGGTGCAATAAACTCTTATTATTGTAACAGGGGTCCTGCCAACCCTCTTTCTCCTTCTCCTTATAATATATGTATGTCACTTGGGTTTTCCTTTGTTTCTTCATCCTCTGCTACCTGATAACAATAACTAATTGCTCAAGTGTTTCTTTTATGTAATCTATGTCTACTGTCACTGTATCTACCCCATACTCTTCAAATATCTTCCCTTTCATTCTTTGTAATTCTATATCCACCCATGGATTCTCACTTTCAAATGCAAAGGTCATAATAAAGTTTTGTTGCACTTCGCCCCAAATTGTAGTTTTTTTGTGCAGTTCCTGCTCCTTGTACTGATTACTAGGTATTCCTTCTAATGTATGAATAAAGTAATGCGTCCATTCCCCTGGTAGTACCAATATCCAGTTAGTGACACAATCATATATGTGTTGTCTTGGGTTCCCTCTTCCATCATACTTTTGTAAGAGTCTATCCTGTTGACTCCTACCAAATCTTATGCACATCAGTCACTTACACTAATACCAGTCATGAATTACCTTCTTATGTGCACCGCACCATCGTGCAGGTGTGCCTCTCAGTGATATATCCAACACTAATGATCTCTGACTACCCAAAATATCTTATTCGAACTCTGTCTGGAAGTTTTCTAAATTTTCATGTTTAGTAAATATGGGAAATTGTCTTACTTTTGTCCCAACCCATCTTACTGCACGTGTAACTCTAGCGCACCTCCTAGTAGAGACTTCATGCAATCTTTGCTGCCAGTTTTCTACTCCAGTATCATAATTTGATATGTTAGAACTAATACTCCACCAACTGAGAACTCCATCTATAGTTGGATTCACATAGTCTTTTTCTCATGCAGTAGTCCTATACAACTGGTTCACATCATCCTCTAGAACATTGTCAGGCAAAGGTTCTACATATCTTTCACAATTTGAGGGATATAAAGGTGCTACTACCCTAAAGTTATCAGCTTCAAATATCATATTTCTAGTCTTTAAATTAATTATGGCATGATTATCAAAGGCCCAATCAATTCCCAATAGTGTTGGAAATGGTATATACTCATCCACCATATCCATCACTTCAAAGTTTGTTGTGGTGCACACACCATCTAGATCCAATGTTGTATTCTTCAATATACCTATGGGAATCACTCTCTGTTGGTTTTCTAGATTCAATTGGATAGGTGAATACCCTAGTGTAGGTTCTCCCATTGCTTCCCAAGTCTTCTTTGGAAAAATGTTGGCATCTTATCCTAAGTCTAGGATAACATTTCTCATGTTAAAGTCTCCTATATTTGCATTCAATCTGAAGTCTCTTCTAGTTATTTTCTTTCTATGGACATGATTAATATTCTTTGGTTTTGTTCTGACCCCTTCCTCTATGCTATATTTCTCAAGCATACTTTTAAACAAATCCATGGCATTCTTATCATTAACTAATTTAAAGCAATATTCTAGGCAATTATTTAAGTTACTTACTTTCTCTTTTTTCTTTCCTTTGTAAGTATGATCCAAATACTGAAGCATATAAAAAATAGGAGTAGCATACCTCGGTGCATTATTCGATGTGGAAGCTACATTCTCTTTCAGGAACTCCTTCTTTGCTTCCTTGAAAGTTTCCTTCTCCTTCTTTGCATCAAACTGTTGTTGGGACTGAGTGTTCTTCTGAATCCAACACTGAGATTCCTTCTTCTGATTATATGCATCTACTCATGTCTTCACTCCTCCTCTAGTCACTATATTGATGTTCCTCCCAGGATCCCTTATTTTTGTAGCAATCCACTGAACATTCTGGTTATTTAGATTCTTTTTCTCTTGGATCTCCATCATTAACTTCGGGCATTCTTTTGTCATGTGATCTGTTGTGCGACAATATATACATGTTCTTGTTGGTTGAGGAAAATCTTTGGCATAGTGTCCTTGCTGCAAACAATTATGGTAGATAATAGTCCCTCTGCCTCTGCCCAATCCTCCTCTTCCTCTACCTATGAATCCTCCTATGTTCCCCTATGGATCCATGTTCTGATACTATGGTCCCTAATTATACTGTGGGGATTGTTGAAACTGTGGCATTGCTTGAAATTGTTGTGCATTGCCAAAATGTGGTGTAGTCTGTCATGTCACCAAATCATATGGCATCATGTATGCATCTAAAGTTATTTCCTTCATTAACTCCAGGGTTCTACAATTTTTTTATTCATGTCCCACTGACTTACAAAAGTTACAAAAATTACTCTTCGGTTATGTCTTGTACTTCTGCATCATAGGGCAGTGATAAGGATCATGCCCATGTGTCTTTCATATTTCACACCAAGGCCCTCCTGTAGGAAATGGATTTGGAAGCCCTACTGCCAAGTACTGCGTGAATGTTAGACACTTATTCTTGTGATGTCCCTCTGATCTGCACAGGGTACACCACACTGCTTCTCTTTTCTCCCTAATTTTATTCTGGTTTAATTGCACTGTCAAGTTCTTGAGGTCTTCCTTCAGCTCCTCTATAGATGGATCTGTCTGATTATACTAATTATCCTCTAACTGCATCACTTCTTGCAGTTCCTCTGCCTGGGTTTGAAATTTCTACTATCTCAATGGATATTTAAAATGTGGTAACAGAGAATTTATAAACAATTGTTTGTGTTACATGTCATAAATTGAATACTTCAGTTTACCTTTCAATGTCTTGAACTTATGATCGATGTCCCATACAAACTCTCCTGGTTTCTATCTATCCTCAATCATCTCATTCATAAATTGATCCTATGATTTCAGCCTCTAAAACTCAGTGATCAGTGCTTGCTTGATCTCTTCTATTTTTCTCAACGCACCTTGTGGATTGTTTACTGCTAGATTCATGTACCAATCCAATGTGTGGTTTCTAAATGTTATTTCTAGTTGTGCTACTTTTGTTGCCTCATCAGTGATTCTTTTTTCTTCCCATATTCTCTCACACACGAATAGGTGCTTCTCTGGGTCTTTTGTTCCATCACCATGGAACTCTGGTAATATTATCGTTGGATCTACACCTTCCATTGTACAATGTGTTGTACATGCTCCGCACAGTACTACTATCTATGTATTGTTGTTTGGACTTGAACTCCCACTGGTATTGCTACTGATACATCCACTTGTACCACTACCTACACTATTGCCGGTACTTCCACTTGTATCCTCACTTCTATTCTAATCTCCTAGATTCCTCTGACTGTCAGTCACTGGTTCTCTAAACAACTCTTTCTTTGTTGATGTGTTAATCATACATGGGGTTGTAGGTTCTACATTGATTTGGATCTGGACAGGGGTACCTACTTTCTCATTATATCCCATTCCTCTAGTCTTTATTTCATATTTGGCGCACAGTATTTCTTCAATGTGCTCCACAACACGGAGATCCTCTCTCTCAAAGCCTTTCCACTTGGCTACTACTCTTTTCTTCTTATTGAGCTTATACTGGTAGGGTCTGCCACTGCGCGTTGTTCCTCTCTTCTGCAAAATTTATTGGATCTCCTCTTGATCCATCATAATAAGATCTTTCTCTTTATTGCGTTCTCATCTATCCATTTCCCCCTCCATATCATACCTTCCTCAATGTTTCCCCTAACTCCCCCATGTACGTAGGGTAGTTTAGTTGTCTGATTCCATGGTTAATATCCCTTTATCATGCAATAATCTCTTGATTGAAGTGTACAAAGACCTGATGTACCTTCCCCTTGGACCCTTAATAAAATCCTTCTCTTCTACCCTGTAAGACTTTGATGTATCTACTCCAAACTCGGTGATATACCCCACTACAATGTTGCCTAGCCAGAAATCTATTGCACGCGTGAATTTGTTATTCACCCTCTTCAACTGCGCGATACTCTCTTATGTCCACTCCACTAATCTAACTCTATTTTTTGGATGGGTATCTTTAAACCATGTTATTCACTCCTGCAATAGCATGGGAAACTCACTAAAGAAACTCTCGTGTATATCGATGAATACCTATCTCTCCAAGTATTTTCTTGGCTTAAACCTAGGAATTTTATTATCTTTGTGGGAAAATTCTAGTTCCAGAATTGTCAACCATATTTCAATCTCCATTTTCATGGGGTTCCAACCTAAAAGCATTCCCTTTCTTAAACCCTCACGCTATACTGCATGATACATCTCTCCCGATCTAATCTTCTGAGTTCCAACTGGAAACAGAACCATTTGTTGGCTTTATGGGTTGACCCGGGTTCTAACTACAGGATTACCAACAACCCTTCGACCATCGTCCCTTCTGGATACCATAAGGAAACACAGCACACAAAGTGCACTATGCAGTCTCACCCTAGATGGCTTCAATGGGTGGCCTCATGGCTTAGGTGTCTGCAACCATGGGATGGGATGTTCTTCTCTCTCAAGGGAATTATACCTACTCAGTTGCTAGCCCTCAAATACCGATATATTATGCTAACCCTAGTTGGATATTAGTTCTGACCAGTGACACAACTATTCCAACAAAACTTCATTGACCATTATAACAACATATAACCAATGACATATATTCATTTACTGTTGTTATACATATTTCATTAGTTTATCCTTAGTGCACGGTATTATTTCCTTTATCATTTTAACATGTTCATCATAAATATCATTAAAGAAAATATAACCCTATGTACTAAAAACATTCACACATAACCTAGATATATCGTGGTTCACCCCCTCCTGGGCTACGTCCACAAAGATGAGTCGCTTCATATCTTTATTAATATTCCTGCAAAATATAGTGTTGTGCACTGTACATTTCTTCCTCCATTACAATCGATCTCCACAGATAGTGATAGTCTTCAAAAAACTTAGAGTAGACTAACAAAATCTAGGACTCAGAAAAACTAAGAACTTCCACTACCCACCCAACTTCTTCCACGGTCCTAATACATTCTACTTATACCAAAAATGGGACAAAGCCATTACAAAAACCCTAACCCTAATTGGATTAGGTTTGTCCACTTTCCAATTGACTCAATCTTGAATGGTCCACGATCCAACCGTTCTCCAAGTCGGTGCTTTTCCTCTGTTTTTGGTGCGCTCCCCATTTTCCGGCGCTGCCTTGATTCCTTCAAAACTTGCTTGATTTTCTCCCAAAATTTCCCTGTGACAAAACCTATTCTTAGGATCATCTTATCTCATATAATATTGTATTCTGAAGTGGATATATTATAAAAGGAGGTTTCTCCCTCGAATTGGACTATATTCATTGACTTCTTATCATTTTTAAGGCGTTGGATCATAACAACATCTTGGGTAAAAGGATCCATGTGCATAAGAGTTCTGAAAGATATAATATTGGAAGTGGGTGGTCTTGAAATCATTTCTACCAATTTATTAGTGCTACCGTTGTTCTATTTCATCGTTGGATGAAACTATTGCAAAAAACCCATCTACTCATATTGTCTATTTTTTTTAAGATTACTCTACAGCTGCAAATACTACAGTGGTGGGTGATCAATGTGGATAATGGTTTCCTTTCCCATCAGATAGTGCTTCCAATTATTAACATGCACCATCAGGTAACAAATAAATTGAGGTAAGTCACCAAGTAACCCCTAAGAAACCCATAGACAGAGTTTAAATATAGCTTTCAAGGCATAATGTGGCCTCCACAAGAGACTCATGTGACCTTTTCCCCTTCTCACTAAAATCAAGGGTAAAATAAAATAACAATAATATAAAGGCTCAAACCCTCACCCCCCCCCCCTC
>JZKD02S1695577.1:22584-40989 GCA_000966675.3 Picea glauca | reverse complement strand
TCTTTGAGAAAATGGAAGCACCCCCTAATTGGTCGAACAAGTCATCGATTCTTGGTAAGGGGTACTTGTTCTTTATGGTTGTCTTATTGAGTTGTCTATAATCTATGCACAGTCGAAGTGTTCCATCTTTCTTCTTCACAAACAAGATTAGTGCTCCCCATGGAGCCACACTGGGCCAGATGTATCATTTTTCCATCATTTCCTTTAGTTGTAGCTTGAGCTCAACTAACTCGGGTGTACTCATCCTATAGGGTGTCATAGACACTGGCACTGCTCCTGGTGCAAGTTCTATTGAGAAGTCAATGTCTCTTCTCAGAGGTAGACCTGGTACCTCTTCTGGGAACATGTCTATATACTCTCTGAATATGGGATGGTCTTCTAGGTTTCGTCTGTCATTCTCAACAGATTCCAACACGTGTATTGCATATAGAGAACATCCCTTTCTACAATACTTTTTCATTTGAAGGGTTGATATTCGTCTCACAGAGAGAGGCTTCTGAATCCCTTGGAGGGTTATCTTTCTCCCTTCTTCATTTACACATTCTAAGGTTTTATGGTAACAGTCCAACTTAGTTTTAATAGCAGCTAACGATTCCATGCCAATCAACAGGTCATAAGATCCTAGGGGAAGTATGTTAAGGGTCTCTTGGGTGGGAAATCCATCCATGATGAATTGGCAAGCTGGTATGACCTCTGCTACTTTTCTTTTGGTTTCAGTGGCTAGTTGTACCAACCATGTCTTAACATGTCTAACTGGTTGCAGTTTACACTTCTCAACAGTCTGAGGGGCCACATAACTCAAATTAGAACCAGGGTCAATTAAAATAGAAATTAGACGGTTGGCGATCATACCTTCCATCTCCACAACTGAAGCTTGGTGTTCGTCTTGTTTATTATCCAAAGCTGCATAAATTTGTGGCATGCTCCTAGCCACATCATTAACTGTGGTAGCTTCTTGGATATTGTAGACTCTCCTACTGTTCTGTTGTCTGTGTGGATAATCCCTCAGTAGATGTTCTTCTCCACAACCCCAACATTTTAAGGGTTCCTTCTTTGGGTTATTAGTCCTTTCTGGGGTTGCTCCAACAGGTTTATTTCCACTCTGGGAGGGGAAATTTCGCTGATATACAGTTCTAGTAGGAAGGCTTATCCTAGAGTCCTTCATGTAGTTCTTAAATCTTGAGGATTTGAACTCCTTATTAAATCTTGAACTGCTCTTCTTCTTCTAATCCTCATGAGGTTCTGTCTGACTCCTAAGTTGTTCATAACAATACCTTGCCTTCCGGATAGTGTCTTCTAAGGCCTTTGGCTCGTCAAACTCAATCGTGTTCCGGTAGGTCTGAGGTAACCCATTGATAAATCGTTGCACTTTTACCTTTTCATCCTTTATGTAGGGCACATACCTCAGAAACTCAAGGAATTTATTAACATATTCTTCTATGATGAGTTGTCCCAACTTGAGTTCATAGGACTCCTTAGTCTTTTCGTCAAAGTATTTATCTGACATATACTTCTTCTTGAAGTGTTTCTCAAATTGTTTCCATGATAAGTCATCCGCATGGGTTCATTTCACATTCTTAAGGCCTTTCCACCAAATGGAAGCATTTCCATTCGGGTTGAAGATGGTTATTAGAGCCTTCAAGTTCTCAGAGTAGTCATGGAATCTGAAGTACTTCTTTAAACCAAGCAGCCAAGCTTCTGCCTCTTCCCCCTTTTCAATCTCTCCATTGAAAGAGGGTGGTTTGGCTTTCTTGAATTCTTCAGGGTCATGACTTTTGGAATGTTTTCGGTTCTTTCCTTTCTTCTGACAATGTGAGCTAGTTTTTCTACTAGAAGATCCCTTTGGAGTTGTCAGTTTCCTTTCCAGAGGACTCTCCCAATGAGCGTCTTGTGCCTCCAGGTTGGGCCTTCCTCGAGGTACTTCTCCCTATGTGGCCACCTATGGGGCCACATTTTCGTATTTTAGGTGGACTTTGACTTATCTTCGTATGTCTTCGGTCCACATGATTGGTTGCAAGTCCATGCTATAGTTGCCTCTGTATGTCGGATAAGATCTGCAGCAAGACTGCATTAATTTAAGTTTTTTTTTCTTTCTCTTTTATCAATCTCTCATTTTCGGCCTTGCAACTCTGTAATTCAGCCATGAGGCTCCTTACAGTTTCAACCAAATCCAAAGGGGTTTCAACCGCTCTCCTTTCGTCAAACTCTTCGTCTTTATTGTGGGAGCCATCCCCCACTTCATGGCGCATCACCATCCTTTATGCTTGTAGTTTCCCGCAGTTTACTGACTGCTTGAGTGCTGACAAAACACTTGTTGTTAGTTAACAGTCTATTAGTTCATGAACAACACATGGTTCATATATCTTAAATACACACACACAATAGAAATCTTTCGTTATTTTCTTCAGTAAGAGTTTAACTAGACTCTTTAGGAAAGAGGTGAGGTAAGGTAGGGTGTCACCCTTAAAATTCTTTAAATATGGTTTTTATGCCACTCGACCATGAGCCCAAGCAGGCCAAGTGTTGTAACCATGCTTTGATACCAATTTGTAACACACCCGACCCCTGAGTGGCTTTCCCAGGGATGGGGCCTCAAAATTTTGTTCTCCTTAAGTGATCAAATCCTTCGTTCGGGGTCTCTACCACACTCTGCTCGTCCAGAGTTTTCCAACCACGGTCTCCATGCTCAAAACCGAGCCCAGAACCAGCGGATATATCTCTTCGAAGTTCTTTGTGCATTTATTGGTTGAGGGCCACGTGGCGCCCACATGGATTCACCTCACACGTGTTATTTACAAATTCCTTCATCCATGGTGGAAGACCTTCCACAGTTCGATCCCATGACTGGACTTGCTCTCTTTCTCCTATATCAGTTGTGGAGGAATTCGGTGCTTCACGCCTCTTTATTATCTATGCACGAGACCGCTCGTAGTTCTGAACCTCTGAAGTCTCGTAATCTCACCATGTGGCTACGGCCTTCAGGTCATTCGATCTCTCTTCCATACTACATCCCAGATCCTTCGAAGTCCCAAAGTTCTGGACTCCCAAAACCCCAGTCACTTCACAAATCGTTTTGGCTAGGTGGACACGTATCAGGAACTGACACATAGGAGGGGTCAAGGTGACACGTGTTATGTTCCAATGGGTCTATAGGGCATGTGACGCACATGAAACCGAGTGACATGTGGCACGTCAAGCTGGGGTCCACGTCACCCTGGGGGGCGTCACTGCACCACATCACCCTCGGACTGATAGGCTTCTAACATTCCTCGGATCTCACGGTCGAGATCTGGCCACGTAGATTTATAGATCTACGACTCTGGTTACCTCAGGGATTCGTTGTTCGGGAGTGTTGTGATGCAAAATATTCTTATCTTTCTAAGTGCCCAATCTCCAAACAAAAGGAGCTAGTGTCACGCATCCCCGATATATCAACGACTAGGAAGGGACCCGAAGGATCCATCAATCTATGGTTATGAGTCCTTCGCGGCTCCGGTCTTCGGGGTTTTAGATCCTAGTCTAATTGGCCAATCAGGTTCACCTAACTGTCTGGGGAACCGCCTAACGTCGGTCAACCTTACGGGAAACCAAGTCTCACGACTACCTTCGGCCAGTATAAGGCTGGTAAGGTCGGCCATACTCTGAAGTCCCAGACTTCTGGAGCTCCAAAGCCAAGAGGACATAGCTTCCTTAGGCTTAGCATAAGGTTCTTGGGTATTGGTCATATGGGTCCTCTCGAATGGATATCGTCCACTCGTCTTCCAAACGAAGAGACCTCCCCTTTTCAAGGCATCAACTTTGTTATCCTTCCAGAGCTTTACCATGAAATGGTTAAGGACTTGGGTTTGGAATCCCGGTCGCATGGCAAGGAGTCTGAACTAGGTATCCTATTCAGACGGACAAGTTCAACTTGACACGATACCTCCTATCTCGGTCGTCTTACAAGTTTATGTCCCAAGAAGCCTCAGGAACTAAGTTGGGGCATACAGACTATCAGTCAGAAGCATAAGTTCACAAAGATATGACAGCATATACATATCATGACCATTCCACACAGAAACCATTTATAAATACACACACATATATATATATCAAAGCATTCATCCATTATTCCAGTTCAATACATAAAACAGAAAAATACTTATCAGAACCAAAAGGTGTGATGCGACTGCGGGAAGGGGTGCCCGTTTCCACCCAACCATAGGCTCAGTCATTCCCAACGGATTTACCACTAGCCACCCCCGAGCTATACCACGATGCTCTACAATAGAATTATTTCTTCCAACTCGGCAACAGTAGGGACGGAGGTTACTCTCCTCCTCCCGCAGGATCTTGGAAACGGTTTACACAATACCAAGCAAGGAGGACCATCCTCGTTTATCAGCTTGTATCATAATATGTTAGCCATATCCCTGCGACTAGAACACACTCATCCCTTAGTTCTTCCTTGAACCCGAGAGCTTAGCCTCTCGTCTCTGCACTCTTCGCAGGTCTACCTCTACCCACCACACCTTCCATCCTTTCTCAGCAAGGTTGCGTGTGGCTCAAATTCTCAGTCGGTGATCAGATATGAAAGCCTTACAAATGAGTGTTCTGCCCCATCCCCTCATTAACTCTTGAGGAGTTCTTCCCACCTACCATCCTGACTGTAATTCAATTCTGGATCAGAGATTTGTTCTGGTCCTGGGCAATTAATATCCAGTAAGGCACTGGTTTGGTGGAGGTTAACGCAACCTTTCCTAGTCCCCTTCACCATCTCTTTCATAGCATTTGCGGTCTCTCTTAGTACACCCCCCTTCCAGCAATCATGCAACACTTATCCATTTTCTAGTAAATAATAGAATTTACGTTCATTGACCTTTTATACAAAGGTCCGTCAAATCAAATATTCACACATATTGAGTTTTCCATAGTCTCTTGGAAAGTATGGTTATATTTACAAACTAGGGGAAACAGGGTGTTACAATAACGTAGCATTCTTTTATTATTTTTCAAGCTCATTAAAAATTTGAAAAAGACAAAAAAATCAAATATTCCAAAAAGAGGGGACGAGATATACATTCTCTTTTATCGACAGCAAGATAGTCCCTCTTGGACAAAGCACATCATTTTGTTTGTTCACCAAGCATTGGGATCTAGTACAACCTTAGGAAGTTGTTCTCGTTACATAGAGTTGTGTCCTCCTCCGTTTGGTTACTCTTCCAAACATATGGAGAGTTTGTGGTGCCTCCTGTATCACATACTTATGTTAGTAATATGTTGCCTAAGTCTCATAATTTTGTCGTGCATTTGTCCAAGGAAATTTTTATCCAACCTGAATCGTCCATTCTGCATTTGATCTCTTGACCTTCAAGAGTTTGTCATCTCGAGAGTCCAGTCAAGTTCATATTCAGAATCAATGAAGTTATGTGCATGATGATCGAGATCCTCCAATATTTCCCCGATGGTATGTCAAATACCTCAAAGTAGTGAGTCTTACACTCTTATTGTACTCCTACCTGAGTTTTGAAGATCTTGAAGTTGTTGCTCGAGCTATGAAGTTCTCATCTCCAACCATAAGCGTCGATACTTCCTAAAAATGCATATCATATTATACTTGGATATCTTCAAATGATTTTGAGATGTAGATCCGTTGTGTATTGTTTGCGGTTACACTTTTATTGACATTCATATTTGTCTCATAGTCATGATTACTATATATGTGACATGGATCTGCAGTGTACTTGATTAGCAACCATGCTTAGTTTATCCCGAGCTTGGGTATGCATGCCTCAGAGATATTATCATTATTTTGAAAATGACACGCTCACGAACACTCGTCTCGAGCTCACTCAACTTCGTGCGTTCCCACTGTGTAAAGATATTGTAATCTATTTCAGCCATCAATTGCTCTTCTCACCTCACACATTAGGCAACATCTTTTATAGTCCAAAAATGCCACATCTATGCATCTAAGACATTGGCCCATCCATTTGCATACTTTGCCAATAATATTGTTGAGGCTTCCTTCTAAAAAAACCTTTTTTTGGATAGTGTACATGCCTTGTTGCACTAATAGTCTACATACACATGCGTGTTGCATGCTAGTTAGCCCACGTACACACGTGTGTTGCATACTAGTTAGCCTGTGTTTACCTCCAAAAGTTGCAAAAAATATAAAATTGCGTGGAATTCGACAAAGTTTACGGGCTATGGAGGATTTTCTAACCATGTTACCCCTTGTAGCCCATCCCCAAACCGAATAACCATATTTTTCTCATATAAAAAGAGGTCTTGGGGAGTCATTTAGAGACATGAACAAGAGAATAATAAAACTCTGCCAAAATCCCTTCCCTTTCATTGCTCAAGATTTGCATCTTGCTCTGAGTTTTAGCCTCATCTTTCCCCTCCAACCATTCTCATTATGCAACTCTTCCTCCTTCCCTTGATGGTATATTGGTTGTGAAAATCTAACGTGGGATTGATGTACTTCGAGCCACGACAGAGGAGCTCGGACTTGGTTCGTAGAGCGGTCGTCGGCAAAGGTTGTAACCTTTTTTTATCTTGAATTTGAATAAAAGAAATTATCTTTGTCCCAAAACCCTATGTTTACATGTTCTTGTTAATTTGAGCATTTATCTATATATTTAGGATTTTAAAGTGATCATTAGAGATTGTATACGTTGTTGCACTGTATTCCTAACCCCTTGCAGGTCAACTTTGGGAGGAGATCTGTGATCTAGGAGGTAGCAACAAGCAAAAGAGGTCTACACCAACCATAAGGATTGAAGGTGCACTCATTAACCCTCTCTTTCCTCTTTCTCTTATCACTTAGTTTAGATGGTTTTGGGTAGATTAAAGGTAGATCGGTCTTTTAAGGGATTTATCGCTCTCCCTATTCCGTAGACCCAGTTTAGGGGGATTTCCCCTGCAACAATCCTGAACGGCTCTTATTTTAGTACGCCATCCTTGCGCACTTATACCGGTATGCGTTGTATTCTTCAAGTTGTTTCCCTTTTAGTGTTCCATTCTTACGTGCTTCGATATGCGTGTGCTATATATATATATATTAAAATGTGTGCTATAATCCTTTTTAAGTTGCACGCACTCTTTAACAGAAAGAACGCGCACTAACTCAATGCACGCAAAACCAAACCAGGGTCTTGTTCGTTCAGCTCACCAGCTTATATGAAAAGTACAGTTACATTTATATGTACAATTGGGGTTCATCCTAGGAGTATTTCATGGCAAGCCAAGGTTGGTTAGCATTACGGTTGGCCATCTCTCCTCTGGGACTACTTTCTAAATGATTTCCTTGAGGTTCTTCCTCTAAAAAATCTTCTTTAGGAGAATATCTAGGAGTAAATGGAGGAGAATTAGGGGGAAGTGGTGGTTCACCAGCACTAATAGAGAAATATTCTTCAAAACTTAGCTCAGAAGGGTGAGAAACTCCATTGAATATATTGTAATTAGGGGTTGTGGTGGTTGGGCTAGTTGTATTGGTTGGAACACTGGTTTTGGTTGGTTTTTCGGGTTTGGTTTGTCTATGTCTTTCAAGGAGAGGATATTCCACAAGTTCGCGACCAGTTTCTTACTAAATGCTCGGGTTAGGGTATGAGAGCACTACAGCAATTGAGCGACATCAGCAGCGTCTAACCTGGGAGAAGTTGATGTTGCGAGGTGGATTTGGTATGCACTCTGATGACTTGAAAATTGAATAGGTGTAGGAACTAGAGCAAGTTGTGGGTCTAGGGTTCGCTCAGCATCAAAAGAATGGGATTCGTTGTCCTGAGTGGGATTTGTCTGTAGAGTAGAATGGGTATAATTGGGATTAGGAAATTCTTTATGAGCCATTCATTTTGTTGGCCCTCCTAGCACCAATTATGCTCATGGGTCAAAATGGTTTGTCAATCAATAAGGGAGTATGCCTGATGGTGAGTCCCAATTAGACTAATTGTCGTTTGGGGTAGCAAACTTTGAGCAGTATGTGGGTTTGGTTGCCATGTGATTTTAAATAGCAAAGAAGGAAATCAAATTTAATTCTAATAATTATTCTAATTCTAAATATGTTTGATGAAAACAAAACCTAACTATCTATCAATCTAATCTATCCTATTTAGGAGCTAATCTAGAAGAGTCAGATACAACATTAAATTATATTACACAAAAATTCCAGAAATAGGTGACAACAACAATGAAACCGATATGGCACATAAAAATTTATTTACTACACTCGACACATTGTCACTGCATTTGATAACAACCATGAACTCGTTAGTTTTATTAAACATATACACAGAGAAAATTTCATATGCATGGTCATTTATAAAACCAATTAACATTCACTAGAAATAAAAAGAAATCCCATATCACAATCAAATACCATCCATGGCCACCAAATAGAGCTTTTGTCTTTTATTCATGCAATAAGAATATTACAATAATATGTCAGGAAAAAGTTTGTTATTTGTTACAATAATCTTTCTTTTATAGAACAAGGGAGGCCTTTCGACTTTTGTAACTGCTCATACTGCAGTTACTGATCATTCTATTCTATCTCTTTTCTCCTTTTCTATCTCTTAGAATTCTCTTCATATTACAATATAGGAGGATGTTATAACAAAATACAAAACTTAGGAAGATCTTTTAACAAGCACCCTTTCTATAAGCGGCCCATAGATTATGAGCGTTGAAGATGTCTTCAATATGATCAGATTTCATCTTTTTTATTTGTAGCTCTCCATCATAGATCTTCTCTACCAAATTTCATTTCAATTCCTTATGCACTTTCTGAACATCTACATTGAATGTAGTGGAAAATGTATCAGTCTTTTCAAGAAGTTGTTCAAAACCACCTGATTTATTTCACTAATCCTCTCAATGGCTTGTTTGTTGTTGTCTATGCTTTGTTCCACCTCTACAACTCTTAGCTTGTTGGGCACTGCCTAGTTTAATTCATCCATTATTGGCAGACCAAATTGTTCTAAAATGTCGTATGTTGAGTTCCATATCCTTAAACAAACTTTGGTGATGATCTTGACAATTTCCTCAATGTCTTGAAAAGAGGCCTTCCATGTATCCAGTAGTACTTGGGTTTTCCCTTTTTCCTATGATCAAATTTTGGGAGATTTGAAGAGGTTTTTGTGTACTTCTTCTTCTAGTTTATCACCTCATCAAAAGCATCTTGGGAAGCCTTTCTTCGCTCCAATTGTGCCTCTACCTAATTTGGCAGCTTCATTATATCACCATAACATTGTTGGATCTTATCCAACTTAGTGAAAATTTGTGTGTGTGCTTCTCTTATCACTTTGGTGCAGACCCCCAAACCCTCTGGTCGAGGTCCGCGCAGGATCATTCTTAAACTGCCCTTTGAGTCTCTATTGACTCTTTGGTTTCCCCTTGAGAAATACCGTTCACACACAACAGTGTTTCCACAAGTCCTTATGGGTGTGCCCACGTAATCAAACACGAAGCCTCAACCCAAATCTCCTGACCCGAAATAGGATCACGCCTTTCTCAATTTCGGGACTTCGGGTTTCGCGGTTTCGCGATTCCTGTTGTTGAGGCTCTTATCTCTACAACTTCCGAAACCCGAATTGCCGAAACTCCGATGCACTCGGCAAAGGTTGACTATTCAACGGGCTTCTCACTTTATCGGGAATTCGGACTTCGCGATTTCGCAAATCCGGATGCAAGGCTCTCAACTCTCTAACCTCCGAACCCCAAAATAGTCAACAAGGATTGACTCCGCCTATTTGACAAGGACACGCCACCTGTCCACTCAACCACTTCCTACCTCTGATGTAGACTCCTGCCACTTGTCACTCTTTCGGGTTTTCGAGACTCTCACTCCCAAAGCGTTGTCTCCTCCGTTTCCCGATACCCGAAGTGCCAAAATCCCGAAATCTTAACCCAACTCCTGTCACAACTCGCGACTTCGGGACTTTCGTTTCACTGTGCTCAACTCCTTGTCGTTAGGATCCCAGAAATGCCGAAATGATCTGATGGCTTGTGCAAAGCACGATCAACTGTCCACGTTGATTCTGGATCCAACGCCCTTTCTCTCTTGAGCTTACACTTGGAAAAATACTCGTCGTAACTCCCCTTGCTCCTCTGCAAGATCTGACAGTTCTCGGGACTTCGTGAATTCTCCACGGGGAATTCCGACCGTCCGATTTCTTCCTTGACAACTCCTGTGAATTGAACAAGATGTTCCTTCGCCTAGACTTGATTTCTGCGAGACGTTTGCAATCTTCGCCTCTCCTCGAGCACTTTCAAAGTACTAACCCTCCTGAGCTTTCTTCACAAACTCGAGTCTTCAAAAAGACTCCTGCACGCACTCCTTGCGGAAATTTTCCAAATACTTCTAAGTATTTGATTTCTTTGACTCTGTGCACTCCCTTTGTAACAGCAGTCCTTCAATTCTTCCCTTGGTTGATAAGTTCTGAACTTTCAACCAGCCTGTGCACACCTTGCACGGCTTTTGTGTTCCACCTACACTTATGTGGGAATGAGAATAACAGTATCTCTCCTGAGCTTTCAGAGATAAAACTTTGAACCCTTGTCAACGCACTCCTTGCGGACGATTTCACTGCACTCCTTACAGGAATTTCACTCACTCAGGTTGAGAAACAATTGAAACTCATTCTCTTACTCTCTCTCTCTCTCAGACTTCAAACATTAAAGATGAAATCATACATTCACAGCATATAAAACAAATGCTTAACAGAGAGTAAACAACCATAAACATATCATTCAGCATGTATACACAGAAAGCACCATTACACCATGAGTCTGAATCAAAGCTCTTTTCTATTAATTCAGAACTTATGTACATGGGTTCTTCCCTACACAGCTCTATGCTTCTTCTCTATGCTCAATAATACACATAATGTTACAAATGATACAAGATGAGGGTGTCTATAGTCGGTTTTCCCTCCGGCTCCTAAAACTGTCTAATCTACAATTCAAAGCTACCTACTTTTCATAAATAGACTTAAATGCCTTTTACTAAGACAGATGAGAGCAATCGTTCATGATCTGTTTACAACACTTATGCGTAAATGCGAGTACGCCTTCCTTAATTGTTACATTAATATTTGTGCATTCAAACTTTCAAAATATTTCAACATGCACAAAATGCGTTGGCGCTTGTCCTAGCTGTCTTCCGCTTTCACGCTCGCTTGATGTTGGCGATGCTCCTGCATCATACTCCCTCGCTTGAAAATTTTCATGAACTCCTGTTCATGAGCTCTTGCACGGTCTGTTCATGCTTCTGAATTTCTGCCTCATCTTCCCCGCTACCATCTTCAATTGGATGTCCCTTCCACTTGACTAAATATTCAAAGTATTATTTCCTTCTGGTCCTCCTACTAACTCTTTTGTCCAGTATACTTTCCATCTGTGGCCTTTTATCTACAGGCATTTGTTTAGTCCACTGAACCTCTGTCTGTTCACTGTCTGCTCCTGCTTCTCCAGCTTTGTAAGGGTACAAATCTGAGATGTTGAATATCGGAGAAATTGCGATCCCATCGGGTAATTCAATCTCATATGTGTTTGCCCCAAATTTCTTTATGACTCTGCATGGTCCAATCTTCTTCATCTTTAGTTTGTTATATGTTCCCCTTGGGAACCTTTCCTTCCTCAGGTGTGCAAGAATCAGATCACCAAATTCAAACTGAAGTTATCGTCTGTGTTTATCTGCTCTGCGCTTGTACTCTTGATTCGAATTCTACAATCGCTCCCTGACTTGGCTGTGAAGCTCCTTCATCGCTTCTGCAAAATCCTCTGCACTAGCACTCCTGAACTCAATTCGTTCCGAATCTTTCAATTCAGATACTCCTCTTGGTTGCATTCCATATACAATTTGGAATGGACTCTGCCCTGTGCTTCTATTGAGTGAATCATTGTAAGCAAATTCCGCCTTTGGCAGAATGTGATCCCACTGACTGTGGTGTTCAGTCACTAGGCTCCTCAGCAAATCTCCCAAGATTCTATTCACAACTTCTGTTTGCCCATCCGTCTGAGGATGATACGCTGAGCTAAATGACAAATTTGTCCCCAGCTTCTTCCATAAAGTCCTCCAGAAATGTCCCACAAACTTGGTGTCTCGATCTGAAACTATACTTCTTGGAAAACCGTGAAGTCTGACGACTTCTTTGAAAAACAAGTTCACAATGTGAGTTTTGTCGCTGGTTTTCTGGCATGGTATGAAATGTGCCATCTTTGAAAATCTGTCTACCACCACAAAGATTGAATCAAATCCTCTTTGTGTCCTTGGCAGTCCTAATATGAAATCCATACTCACTGCATCCCACAGCCTCTCAGGTATGGGTAATGGCTGGTACAATCCTGTGTTATGCCTCTTTCCTTTAGTGTGCTGACAAATTCTACATCTGTCCACAAATCTTTTGACCTCTGCTCTCATTCATGGCCAAAAATATGAGCCATTCAGTTTTGAGAACGTCTTATCATGACCGAAGTGTCCGGCCAATCCTCCACTATGTTTTTCTTTCAACGGATTCTCCCTCATGGAGCAATTTGGAATACATAGTTGATTGCCCCTGAATAACAATCCATCCTGGATCATGTATTCGGCCCATTGTCTTCTGTCCCTGAGAATTGGATTCTCAGATGCTTTATACGCCTCTTTAAAATCTGGGTCATCCTTGAGGTTATCAAAACCCAAAATTTTGACTTTAAATTCCTGCATAAGCAAACATTTCCTGCTCAAAGCATCAACAACTTTGTTAGCAATTCCAGAAATATGTTTGATTACAAAAGTAAAATTCTACATGTATTCAACCCATTTTGCATGCTTCTGGTTCAACTTATCATGTTGAGTCACGAATTGTAAAGCGTGATTATCGTTGTACAACACAAACTCCTTAGGAACCAAATAGTGCCTCCACTTCTTCAATGCTTGTATGACCGCATAAAATTCCTTGTCATCTGTGGAGTATTTAACCTTCGCTTCATTCAGTTTCTCACTGAAATATGCGACCGGCATGTCATCTTGGCTCAAGACCGCTCCAATTGAAAACCCGCTTGCATCGCACTTGACCTGGAATGTCTTGCTAAAATCTGGCAACACCAAAATTGGTTGTTCCGTGATCTTCCTCTTCAGCAGGTTGAAACTTTTCTCTGCTTCCTCTGTCCAATGAAAAGATTTATGTCTTTTCTTCACCGTATCCATCATCAGTGCGCTAATTCCACTGAAATCTCGAATGAATTTCCGGTAGAAACTAGCTAATCCATGGAAGCTTCGAACTTCAAATGCATTCCTTGGCGATGACCAATTCTTGATTGCATTCACCTTATCCGGGTCCATTTTCAATTCATTTGCAGAGATAACAAAACCCAAATATATGAGTTATGTCCTCATAAATGATGACTTATTCATGTTTATCAACAGCTTCTCCTGCTGCAATCTCCTCATCACTGTAGCCAAATGCTTCAAGTGTTTAGCTTCTATCTTGTCGAAAATCAATATATCATCAAGATATACGATAACAAATTTCCCAATGAAATCCTTCAGGACTTCATTCATCAATCTCATGAAAGTACTGGGCGCATCTGTTAAGCCAAATGGCATAACAAGCCCTTCATTCATCTTGAATGTTGTCTTCCATTCATCACCTTCTCTCATGCGAGTTTGATGATATCCGCTTTTCAAATCAATCTTCGAAAAGAATCTTTCTCCACTCAAGCAATCCATCAAATCATCCATCCTTGGCAATGGAAATCTGCATCTGATGGTAATCGTGTTGATCGCTCTTGAGTCTGTACACATTCTCCAGACTCCATCTTTCTTTGGACTGAGTACTGTCGGAACAACACATGGACTCAAGCTCTCCCTTACCAATCCTTTGTCCATCAAATCCTGGACTTGTCTTTTGACCTCTTCATTCTCCTGCGGCGTCAACCTGTACGTTGCTTTGTTTGGTAAACTAGCTCCCGGTATAAGATCAATGTGATGACTGATACTTCTGATCGGTGGCAACGAACAAGGTAGTTCGTCCACTACTATATCAGCAAACTCTTCCAGCAACTCTTGGATTTCCTCTGGTAAATCATCCACTCTTGTGCTGGTCAACACAATTCTAGGCTTCCTGACCACAATGAATTGCATATCTTCCTTCTTCTTAACCTCTGTAAGAAGTTCCTTCCCACTCGTGAGAAGTACGGTGTTGCTCACCTCTTGTTTCACTTCTTTATCCTTAATCGGCAACAACATGTGAGTTCTCCCATTCTTCTCCAGGGTGTATGTGTTCATTCTCCCATCATGAATCACATTTATGTCATATTGCCATGGTCTACCCAGCAATAGATGAAAAACATCCATAGAAATGACATCACATAGTATTTTATCGTTATATCCTCCTATTTTAAATTCAACTAAACATTGTTTAGTGACATTTACCTGATGTCCTTTTTGTAGCCACGAAACTCTGTATGGGCTTGGATGTTCAATCGTCTCCAGCTCCAGCGTTTCTACCATCTCTGTAGAAACGAGATTCTCTGTGCTACCACTGTCCACGATGACTTTGCATACCCTGTCTTTGGTCTTGCAAGCAGTTCGAAAAAGTCTATTCCTTTGGACTGGGTTCTCTGCCTCTTTCTCTAGCTTCAAGAGAACTTTCCTCATCATCAAGGATCTTCCACCCTCAGCATCTTCTGCCTCAACATTCCGTCTTTGTTCTTTGGCAATGTGAATCTCACCTCCTTATTTCTTCCTGTCTGGACACTCAAAAGATTTATGTTCATTTTTCCCACAAACAAAGCATTTTACTTCACTGCCTCTGCCTCTTCCTCTTCCTCTAGTACAAGGAAAAGTATTTCTATCGGCATACTGGCCTCTTTGTGAGCTTCCTCCTCTCTCATTTTGAGGTTGAGGTTTCTTTCCCTCTTCTTTAGGTTTCTGAGTCCTATCTTGGGCAATTGCCTTGCCTCTGTCTTGACTTCTGCCTCAGCCTCTTTGACCTTGTTTTCGGCTCAGCTTCTCTTTAGCTTTCAGGGCCATATGATAAGAATCTTCCACTGTTCGGATGGTCATCATGCTCATCTCATCTTGAATGTCATATCTCAGACCATTCATGTACCTGGCAACCTTTTCATCATCGCTTTCCCGATGACCTGCCCTGATGTTCAGCTTATAGAATTCTTCAGTGTATTCCTTTACTGACATCAGCTTCTATCTCAAATTCTACATTCTCCGAAATAGAGTGATTTGGTAATCCTTGGGTATGAATTTTTCTTTCATCTTTGCAATCATTCTATCCCAACTATTGATTTTCTGCTTGCCCTTGCAGCGTCTGTTAGCTTGCAGTTCATCCCACCACAAGGTTGCATGCCCTTTAAGTTTTGTGACAGCATGTTTGACCTTCTTGTCTTCCTCAACATCCTCATAATCAAAATACTTATCCAGAGTTCTAATCCAGTCTAGAAGTTCTTCAACATCCAGGTTTCCTTCATATACTGGAATGTCCATTTTTCGCTCTGGCACCTATCCTTGCAATAGCCCTGAATAGGCGTTCGTCTACAGCATCCTCGGCTGCAACGGTTTCTTCATGTCCAACTTCATTTTCACTTTCAGCCTCGCTGATATCTCCAGCGTCGACTGTGCGCCTCTGTGTTGTCTCCATGGCATCAAGCCTGGCACGTAGTTCGCGCATTTCCCTTTCCACTGTTGGATCAGGCATTGCCATCGACCTGTCTCTTCTTCTTGCCGGCATGGCTGAAAATTTCCCTTCCTTCCTTCTCGCTTCCTCTGTCTGAAATATACAAACAGAGTCAAGCTCTGATACCACGTTGGTGCAGACCCCCAAACCCTCGGGTCGAGGTCCGCGCAGGATCATTCTTAAACTGCCCTTTGAGTCTCTATTGACTCTTTGGTTTCCCCTCGAGAAATACCCTTCACACACAACAGTGTTTCCACAGGTCCTTATGGGTGTGCCTGCGTAATCAAACACGAAGACTCAACCCAAATCTCCTGACCCGAATTAGGATCACGCCTTTCGCAATTTCGGGACTTCGAGTTTCGCGGTTTCGCGATTCCTGTTGTCGAGGCTCTTATCTCTACAACTTCCAAAACCCGAATTGCTGAAACTCTGATGCACTCAACAAAGGTTGACTGTTCAATGGGCTTCTCACTTTATCGGGAATTCGGACTTCGTGATTTCGCGAATCCGGATGCAAGGCTCTCAACTCTCTAACCTTCGAACCCCGAAATAGTCAACAAGGATTGACTCCACCTATTTGACAAGGACACGCCACCTATCCACTCAACCACTTCCTACCTCTGATGTAGACTCCTGCCACTTGTCACTCTTTCGGGTTTTCGGGACTCTCGCTCCCAAAGCGCTGTCTCCTCCGTTTCCCGACACCCGAAGTGTCGAAATCCCGAAATTCTAACCCAACTCCTGTCGCAACTCACGACTTCGGGACTTTCGTTTCATTGTGCTCAACTCCTTGTCGTTAGGATCCCAGAAATGTCGAAATGATCCGATGGCTTGTGCAAAGCACGATCAACGGTCCACGTTGATTCTGGATCCAACGCCCTATCTCTCTTGAGCTTACACTTGGAAAAATACTCGTCGTAACTCCTCTTGCTCCTCTGCAAGATCTAATGATTCTCGGGACTTCGCGAATTCGCCACGGGGAATTCCGACCGTCCAATTTCTTCCTTGACAACTCCTGCGAATTGAACAAGATGTTCATTCGCCTAGACTTGATTTCTGCGAGACGTTTCCAATCTCCGCCTCTCCTCGAGCACTTTCAAAGTACTAACCCTCCTGAGCTTTCTTCACAAACTCGGGTCTTCAAAAAGACTCTTGCACGCACTCCTTGCGGCAACTTTCCAAATACTTCTAAGTATTTGATTTCTTTGACTCTGTGCACTCCCTTTGCAACAACAGTCCTTCAATTCTTTCCTTGGTTGATAAGTTCTGAACTTTCAACCAGCCTACCTTGCACGGCTTTTGTGCTCCACCTGCACTTCTACGAGAATGAGAATAACGGTATCTCCTGAGCTTTCAGAGATAAAACTCTGAACCCTTGTCAACGCACTCCTTGCGGACGATTTCACTGCACTCCTTACAGGAATTTCACTCACTCATGTTGAGAAACAATTGAAACTCATTCTCTTACTCTCTTTCTCTGAATTCAAACATTAAAGATGAAATCATACATTCACAGCATATAAAACAAATGCTTAACAGAGAGTAAACAACCATAAACATATCATTCAGCATGTATACATAGAAAGCACCATAACACCATGAGTCTGAATCAAAGCTCTTTTCTATTAATTCAGAACTTTTGTACATGGGTTCTTCTCTACACAGCTCTCTGCTTCTTCTCTATGCTCAATAATACACATAATGTTACAAATGATACAAGATGAGGGTGTCTATAGTCGGTTTTCCCTTCGGCTCCTAAAACTGTCTATTCAACAATTCAAAGCTACCTACTTTTCATAAATAGACTTAAATGCCTTTTACTAAGACAGATGAGAGCAATCATTCATGATCTGTTTACAACACTTATGTGTAAATGCGAGTACGCCTTCCTTAATTGTTACATTAATATTTGCGCATTCAAACTTTCAAAATATTTCAACATGCACAAAATGTGTTGGCGCTTGTCCTAGCTGTCTTCCGCCTTCACGCTCGCTTGCTGCTGGCGATGCTCCTGCATCACACTTCATTTTTTATCTTGGCTTCTCTCCTTACACTTTTTAGGATGATGGTGGTTTTTCTACTTTCATTCAATTGATCCTATAGGGTTTGTACTTTGGCTTCATATTCTTTGATTGGCATTTTGTGTTGCTCAGAGACGGTGGTTTCCTCTTGGGACTATGTTCTCAGCCTCTCCACTTCGTGTAAATGTTCCTTGTTCAAGTTTTCTATTTCATCTTTGAGTTGTTGATCTTTCTCATTTACCCAATGCATGAATCCATCTTCCATATGAATCTTTTGCTTCTTCAGTTGTTCTTCTAGAACTGATACCCTTACTTTATAGGTATCCAACGTATCATTGAGCTCAGTGACAGTGATGGAATTCGCAACTGCAAAGGCGCTCAAGGAAAAAGTTGTGTCTATTGCATTTCTTTGGCGAACTTTGCCAAGATTCCATGCAATTATTTGGTCCACTGATTCCTTGATGGGGGTATCTTCAATATTTTTCCTCTTTGTTTCCCTCTTGGAAATACCTCTGCAAGATTTGCTAAAGAAATAATCCCCTAGGGATACTACAACATCATCTTTCTCTTGGGATACTACAACATCATCTTTCTCTTGAAATAATCCCCTAGGGATACTACAACATCATTAATGACCCGAATTTTAGGGGGTATATGGTCTAAATTCGAATGTAAAAAGTCATAAAATTATAAAACTAATAGATTGACCATATAGATGTCCACCT
>JZKD02S1695566.1:119948-132836 GCA_000966675.3 Picea glauca | reverse complement strand
TCTAGAAATATTTACAGCTCCAACTGAATATGTCAAAATAATGAGGAAAATAAAAACTTAGTGGGAAAGTTCTTTTGATTTGACCGAATACATCCCAAAAAAAATTTAAAGGGATTTTTCTTTTTTCCACTGTTAATATGACAATTGAATAAATTAAATGTGCTTTTGCTTTTTTCCACTGTTAATATGACAATTAAATAAATTAAATTTTAAAATTAAGTTGGTGGAGCTATGTTTTAAAAAATTTCATACAATTTGTATTCAGAAAGATTCAAGTTTATATTCAAAAAGATTCAAACAGTAAGGGTGAAAGAAGAAAGTATAATATTAAAGTAGATACATAAATTATAATTTTATTTAATTATCTCATTTTCCATTAATGTGGACAAGTTCACATCAAAGAAATATACCTATGTATGTAAGACACACTAATAAGTATGCAAAACAAACTAATAAGACTCGAAGATGCTAAGGAGGTTTTATGTTTGCATTGGCAATTCATGTCCTTCACTATGTGCAATGCTTCTTATGGGTAGTAAGATTGGAAATTTGGTTGAATTTAGAAGTATATTAAGTTAGGGATAGCTTTTAGGGTTAGTTCAATTGATTTATTGTCCAAAATTTCAAAGGGTCCACAAAACCTAGGTGCCAGCTTGGCACAAACTCCCATTCTCAAGGAGCTCTTCTTGGGTCTAACTCGAAGATACGCATGATCCCCTGCCTTCAACTCCTTAGGATTCCTCTTTCTATCTGCATAGATTTTCTATCTATCCTTAGTTATTTTCATATTTTTCTATATTTGAATTACTTGTTGTTCCATTTCTTTCAGCATGTTTAGCCCGATTGTAATTCTATCTGCTGGATTGTTCCAGCTGATTGGATTCTTTCACTGTCTACCATAGAGGGATTCAAAAGGGATCATATTCATTGACTCTTGATAGCCATTGTTGTGGGCGAAATATACCAATGGTAGTTAGTCTTCCCACTTCTTAGGCTGATGCATTACATGCATGCTTAAAATGTCCTCTAATACTTGGTTTACTTGCTCTGTCTATCCATCAATTTGAGGGTGATATGTTGTGCTAAACAACAATTTAGTTTCAAAACCAGCCATTAAAGATTTCCAAAAGATCAAAGTAAATTTTGTATCTCTGTCAGATATGATCTCCTTAGGCATGTCGTGCAACCTAAATATATCTTTCATGAAAATGTCGACAATATCTATTGCCTTATAAGTTGACTTGACAAGAATGAAGTGAGCAGGCTTGCTCAATTTTTCCACCACTACCATGATGGAATCATTTTGCTTAGCCTATTTTGGTAATCCGGTGATGAAATCCATGGAGATGGTTTCCCACTTCCATGCTGGAATTGGTAGGGGTTGTAAAAACCCTGTTGTATGTCGATGTTATTCCTTAACCTACTAACATTCTAGACATTTATCCAAGTAATCATATATGTCCTTCTTCAGTATTGATCAATAGAACAATTTCCTAGTGGTCATAATCATTTTCTGAGAACTAGGATGACCAATATATGGTATTTTGTGTATTTCATCCATTATGAGCCTCTTCAAGTTGTCACAATTCAAGATATACATCCTACATTTGTAAGTTAGCAGGCCATCATTCAACATTTTATAACTTTCATACTTCATCCCTATGGGCTCTTGTTCTAAGTATGATTTTACAATCTCGAAGAATGCATGGGTTTCTTGTGAACTCTTGACTCTCTCCCTGACATTCATTTCACAAGTGATTACCGCTTCCAGGTGAATCATTTTCACACTTATGCTAAGGGAATCAACCACTCTATTTTCTTTTCCTTTAATATGTTTGATTTCAAAAACAAACTCACTAAGGAGAGCCATCCATCTAGCTTGTCTAACATTAAGTTTTGGTTGATCAAATAGGTACCTCAACCCACAATGGTCTGTCATGAGCAAAAATATTCTACCCAGGAGGTAATGCCTCCACATTTTTAAAGCATGCACTATGGCGGCCAATTCTAGATCATGGGTCACATAATTGATTTCATGCTCATTCAATTTTATAGATTCATAGAAAATTACATGTTCTTCTTGCATAAGGACTCCTCTGAGTCCTTCCTTGCAGACATCTGTACGCACAAGGAATTCCTTGTTTGGGTATTCAATCTACAAAACAAGTGCATTGGTTAGAAGGTATTTTATCTCTTGGAATCTCTCTCCACATTCTGATGTCCAAATGAATTTAACCCCTTTTTTCTGAAGGGAAGTGATTGGGCAACCAATCTTGGAAAATCCTTTTATGAACCTCCCATAGTATCTTGCTAGGCCCATAAAGGATATGATATTAGATACATCCTTTAGGGTAGGCCAATCCATAATGGATTTGATCTTGTCATTATCAATTGCCACCCCTTCTTCAGAAATAACATGGCCTAATTAATGGACTTGTTTCTTGGAAAAGTCACACTTACTAAACTTAGCATAGAGACGATGCTCTCTTAGTACTTGAAGCACTAACTTGAGATGTGCTTCATGCTCTTCCCTATTTTTAGAATAGATTAGGATATCATCAATGAAAACCAATACAAATATTTCTAAGAATTTACTGAGTACATTATTCATGAAGCACATAAAAGTGGTTGGTGCACTGGTTAGTCTGAATGGCACCACCACAAATTCATAGTGACCATACGTTGTCCTAAAGGTTGTTTTGTGGATGTCTTCATCCTTAATTCTGACCTTATGGTATCCATACCTCAATTTTATCTTCGAGAAGATTGTAGCACCCCTTAATTGGTCACATAAGTTATCGATCCTTGGCAAGGGATACTTATTCTTTATCGTCATCTTATTGAGTTGTCTATAGTCTATTCACAACCTAAGTGTGCCATCCTTATTTTTCACAAATAAGGTTGGTGCTCCCCATGGAGACACACTAGGTATGATGTATCCTTTGTCCATCATTTGTTTTGGTTGTAGTTTGAGCTCAAGTAGCTCTGGCGTACTCATTCTATAGGTTGTTCTAGAAACTGGCACCACTCCTGGTGCAAGTTCTACTGAAAAGTCAATATCTCTTCTTGGAGGTAGACCTGGTACCTCTTCTGGGAAGAAATATTTATACTTTCTCAATATGGGATGGTCCTATAGGATCAATTTTTCATCCTCGACGAAGTCCAAAACCTGTATTGCATACAAAGGACATCCTTTTCTACAATACTTCTTCACTTGAAGTGTTGATTATTATCTCATTGATACTGGGTTTTGAATCCCTTGTAGGGTTACCTTTCTCCCTTATTCATTTTCACACTCAAAAGTTTTACAATAACAAGCCAACTTGGTTTTATGGGTAACCAACTAGTCCATGCCAACCAATAGGTCATAAGATCCTATAGGAAGTATGTTTAGGTTCGATTGGGTGGGAAATCCACTTATAACGAATTGACATGTTGGTATGACCTTTGTTACTTTTATTTTGGTTCTTGTGGCTAGTTGTACCAGCCATGATTTAACATGTTTAACTAATTGCAATTTACATTTCTCAACAGTTTGAGGGGAAATATAACTCAAATTAGAACCAGGGTCAATTAAAATGGAAACTAGACGGTTGGCGATCATACCTTCCATCTCCACCACTGAAACTTGGTGGTCGGCTTGTTTATTATCCAAGGATGCATAAATATGTGGCATGATCTTAGCCACATCATTGACTGTGGTAGCCTCTTGGACATTGTATACCCTCCTATTTTTTTGTTTCTTATGTGGACAGTCCCTCAACAGATGTTCTTCTCCACAACCCCAACATTTCAAGGGTTCTCTCTTTGTGTTATCAGTCTTACTTGGGATTGCTCTGAATGGTTTATTTCCACTATGGGATGGAAATTTTTGTTGATACACACTTCTAGTAGGAAGGATCATCCTAGATATTTTCCCATGGTTCTTAAATCTTGAGTATTTAAACCCTTTCTTCTTGAATCCTGAATTGTTTTTCTTCTTCCAGTCTTCATGGGGTTCTGTCTTATTCTTGAATTTCTCATAGCAATACCTTTCCTTTAGAATAATATCTTCTAAAGTCTTTGGCTCATAAAACTCAATTCTGTTCTAGTAGGACTAAGGTAATCCACTAATAAATCATTGCATCTTTACTTTTTCATCCTTTATGTAAGGAATATACCTCATCAACTCAAGAAATTTCTTGATATATTCATCTATAGTGAGTTGTCCCATCTTGAGTTCATAGAATTCCTTGGTATTCCCATGAAAGTAATTTTCTGACAGATACTTCTTCTTAAAGTATTTCTCAAATTGTTTCCATGACAAGTCTTTCTCATGGATTCCTTTCACATTCCTAAGGTCCTCCCACCAAATGGAATCTTTCCCATTTAGGTTAAAAATGGTTATTCGATCCTTTAAGTTTTTAGAGTAGTCATGGACTCTGAAGTACTTCCTCAACCTGAGTATCCAAACTTATTCTTATTCCTCCTTCTTAATCTCTCCATCGAAGGTGGGTAGTTCGGATTTCTTGAACTCTTCAGGGTCATGACTCTTGGAATGTTTCCTCTTCTTTCTTCTCATCTAGGAATGGGAACTAGTTTTTCCACTAGAATATTCCTTGGAGTTGTCAGTGTCCTCAGAGGAATATTCTGGTGAGTGTCTCTTGGCTCCATGTTGGGACTTCCTTGAGGTGCTCCTACTGGTGTGGCCACTTTCAGGACCATTATTTTGTATCTCAGGTGAAATTGGAGCTTTCTTAGTATGATGTCTTTCCACATGACTCGCAGCTGAACCATGTTGCAATTGCCTTTGTTTACTGATAGAATTTACAATAAGACTGCATTAATTTCAATATGTTTTTCCTGTTCCTTTATCATCCTTTCATTATTATCCTTACAACTCTGTATTTCTGCCATGAGGATTCTTATAGTTTCAGCGAAATCTGGAGGGGTTTCCACTGCCCTTCTTTTATCGGATTGTTCCTCTCTATTATGGGAGATTTCCCCCAACTCATGATGTGTCACCATCCCTTACGTTGTATTTTTCCTATTGTTCAATGACTTATTGAGTGTTGATAACACATTTTATGTTATTTAATGATCTACTAATTCATGAACAACATGTATCATTGCAAAGTGAAGTCAACTTCTTTATTTGGAAACATTAGCAACATATAATGCAGATTTCCAAAACATCTATCAACAGTAAAAGGTTTCATTTCTCTCTTCAGTAGAGGTTCAGACAAGTTTCTTATAGAAGGGGGTAAGGTAGGGTGTTACTCCTTAAAGTCCTCTAATAATATTTTTATGCGACTCGTGCATGAGCCCAAGTAGGCCAAGTGTTGTTTCCATTGCTATGATACCAATTTGTAACAAACAAAACCCCTTAAATACCTTTCTAAGGAATGGGTCATCAAAATTTATCTTTCCTTAAACATATCGAATCATTTTTCTGAGGTATGCATCCTCTTCTCCTCACCCGTATCATTTTAATGACTGCTACCAAGCTCAAATCCGAGCTTTGGGTTGCAAGTTATGGTTTCCTGAAGTTCTTTGGGAGTTCATTGGTTGCGGGCCACGTGGCATCCACATGGATCCATCTCATTCATACCATTCTCAAGATCCTACATCCACTATGGGAGTGCCTCCACTGTCCAATCCAACATCTGGATTTGATATTCATTTGACACATAAGATGCAAGGGATTTTGGAATTCAGTGCTTTGACATTGAACGTCCCTTTTCTCTTATGTACTCATGTCCTCCAGAGTCCCAAATTCTTGGACTTCCGAATTTCTTCCACGTAGCTCCTACCTTCACCCCTCTTTGGAGAAGAATTTATAAAATCTCAAGTCTCCCAGAGTTCTGAACTCTTGAATCCCCAAAGGAGCCTAGAATATCTCCATGTGGCTTTGACCTTTGGGCCTTTCAACTTATCCTCGACACCACACTCCAAACCTCTAGAGTCTCGAAGTCTCAGACTCTTGAAGGATCCATTCTTGTGCATGGTGTTGTACTATATGTGAAGGAAAACACAGGTGGGCCTCGCATTGTTAGGGACCTAACCCCTCGTGTAGGTAGAATAATATATTCCTATGTAATCAAGGTCAATATTAATAAGGCCTAGAAGTAAGGAATAATAATTCTAATGTAAGAAGACCTAATAGAAGCTTCCGCTTCTAGAAGGATATTCCTCTAGATGGTTATTTTGATAGACATATTTAGTATAAATAGGAGTCGAGGGTATGCGAACTTTTTTCTTGGATATTATTGTAATAGAGCTCTGCTCAGCTGGATTTTTCCCCCTGAAAACACCTATATACAGATCGACCTAGATTTTCTGAAGCCCTCCATAGATAAACTGATTGGTCACCTAACTACTATAGTGACACCAAGAAAAGCACTCAGGAAGATACTCTCTAGTACCTAGGTAGTTGGGTAGTACGACTAAGGGCCTGGTCTAGCCTCCTTAGTTGGTGCCCTGAGATATTGGCTCGAGTACTACTTTTGGACCCCACACGTATATCAGAGAGCTATAGAAGAGGGAAAACCCTTGCTTGTAGTACCCTTGAATACCTAACCTTTGGGGATGGAAACAAAAAATAGAATAGACAAGATCTATTGTCGCGCAACTGTATCTCCTACATTCGAGTTTCCAAATTACTACACATTTCTTCCTGATTAAGCATTTGGGAATTTCATCACTGTAGTATTCTTCATATCAGAGTATAACTCCACAGGTGTAAAAAACAATGGGTCTGGATCCTGTTAGCACCATTATTTGAGACCTATTCCATTGGATTTATCTCTTCTCCCTTATCACATTCATACCTATCATTTTTCATCAAATGTTTTGACCCCACCCACCCCTTTTCGGTTCCCTTGTCATCATGGCCCATAGCCATAGCCAAGACTTGGAAGATCACCTCAATACCTTTCACTTTAACTTCATAGAGACCCAGCAAGAAGTGAGACAACTCAGTGCCAATATTGCCACCATCAATAAAAACATGCATTCCTCCATCGCCTCCTCAATCAAGGAACTCAAACAAGACCTCAAACAAGACATTACTACCGAGCTTGAATCTGTCACTACGATGATCTGCACCAAACTGTATATCCCTTCAAATCCTCCCTTATCTAACCCACCTTTACATACTGAAGGCGAAAATTCCTCTCATTCTCATAATTTTCAGCCCCATCACTTTCAGCGTGACCTACACCTTCCACGTGTGGATGTGACCAAATTTGATGGCTCGGATCCCACTGGTTGGGTAACTCAAATGGAACAGTATCTCTCTTTGTACGACATTATAGATGAGTTGGCCAAACTCCGGTATGGTGTTCTCCATCTTGATCAAGAAGCTTGGGAATGGTGGCAATGGAGAAAAACTGCCCGCCAAGGGTATGTTGCTTGGACACACTTTGTGGCAGAGCTTTACGAATGCTTTGACACTGACACCAACCATTTAGGTTGTTTGAAAAAGTTGAAACAATCTGGCACAGTGGAAGAATTTATAGCTGCTTTTGAGCTACTGGATTTTTGTACAGAGGGCATGTCTGATGATTTTTTTCGAGAATGTTTTATCAGTTGCCTCAAGGATGATATTCGTTCCCATGTCCTCATGTCTCGGCCTCAGAGTTGGGTGGAGGCTACTAAAAGAGATAAGGAAGCACAACAGGTTGTCTCTTCTCAAAACCGGAAACCCTCCTTTATTCCTTGCACTAAACTAGTAAATCCCACTCTTCCTTCTACTCCACTAAAGATCCAAAAATTGTCCAGGGTAAAAATGGATGAATGCCAACTCAAAGGCCTTTGTTATAATTGTGATGGAAAATATTTTCTGGGACACAAGTGTAAGGAACAAAATCTTTTTATGGCCATCTCGGAGGATGTTTCAGAAGAGGATGTTGAGGCTCCCCTTGTTTCTATGTCACCTGAACCCACTGACATAACCCCTCCCTCAGACCCTCTCGAAGTAGAACCGGTCATTTCCCTAAATGCTCTCTGGCTTCTCTACTCCCCAAACCCTCAAGATAATTGGTTACATCAATCATAGGAAGGTCATCATTCTTGTTGATAGTGGAAGCACCCATAATTTTATTCATCACCGCATTGCCCAAGAAACTAATTATTATATTCGTGCAATCAATAATTTGCAAATCATGATTGCCAATGGTGGGTCCATGAAATGTGGAGGGCGTTGTGAAAATGCGTGTCTCCAAATTGGTGACTACCACCTGAAATCTCATATGTTTTCTATCGACATGGGTGGTTGTGACATTGTGTTGGGTGCAGAATTGCTAAGGACTTTGGGTCCCATTCTCATGGATTTTAATGAATTAACCATGCAATTTGACTAGGAGGGTCAACAATATAAGGTCCAAGGCATCACCGTCGGTTCCCCATAGATCATTAGTTCCCATCGCATGGAAAATATGCTCAGAAAAGGTCATTCTGGCATTATTTCCCAAATCCATGCCATACAAGCAACTAAGACACCCTCTGTGCTGCAGGACCTCCAATCCATCCTCTCTAAACATCAAGTGGTTTTTTCCACTCCCTAGGGACTCCCTCCTTCCCGTGGTGTTCATGATCATTCCATGACCCTTTCCCCAAGAAGACTTCCTCCCAATATCCATCCCTATCGTCACCCCTTTTCCCAAAAAAATGAAATTGAGAAAATGGTTCAAGAACTGCTTAACGCAGGTGTTATCTTCCCTAGTACAAGCCCCTACTCTTCTCCTGTGGTCATGGTCCTTAAGAAATAAGGTTCTTGGCGCATGTTCCCTGACTTCCATGCCCTCAACAAACTGACCATTAAAGACAATTGTCCCATTGCTGTCATTGATGACCTCTTAGATGATTTAAGTGGCACCCAATTCTTTACTAAACTTGATATTCATTTTGGCTACCACCAGATCCATATGAAATAGGCAGACATTCCTAAGACTTCCTTTAGAACTCATGAGGGACACTATGAGTTTTTGGTCATGCCCTTTGGCTTATGTAATGCTCCCTCTACTTTCCAAAGCCTTATGAATCATGTCTTCCGTCCTTTTCTCTGTCATTTTTTATTAGTTTTCTTTGATGATATCCTCATCTATAGTAAAACCTGGGCAACCCTTGTTGCTCATGTGGATCGTGTTCTCCATATACTCTCTCAACACCAACTTTTCCTCCAACAATCTAAATGTGATTTTGGCGCCTTAGAAGTCGAGTACTTGGGTCATCTTGTTGGAAAGGTCGGTGTTAGGGTGGATCCTAAAAAGATTGAAGCTATGTAGTATTGGCCCCGCCCAAAGACTCTCAAAATATTGCGTGGATTTTTGGGTTTAACAAGTTGTTATCACAAGTTTGTTAAGAATTATGGAAAGATTGCAGCACCTCTCACTGCTCTCCTTAAAATGAATTCTTTCACTTAGACTCTTGTAGCTTCTTAGGCCTTTCAAACCTTGAAGTAATACATGTGCACGACTCCTTCCACCAAATGGACCAAGTGGTGAGCGCCAAGTGTGATACATGACAAGGAGAATATGACACATAACCCCTTTAGTGAGTGACACGTGTCACGTGTTAACGAGCCTATAGGGTCTGCAAAACGTACAAATCCAAGTGACACGTGTCATGTTGATTGTGGGTCCACATCACCTAAGATGATGTCACTATGCCACATCACTCTGTACTGATAGCCTTCCAAGCCCTTCAATCTCACGGTCAAGGTGTGTCCACGTAACCCCTGGATTGACGAACTTCGTCACTTCATCACTCCAAAATATGGGGGATATGTGGTGTGTCTTCCTCCTTACTCCCAAAGTGGTTAGCACATCACTGACCATGACCTAGATCTGGCAGTCGGGGGAGGTCCCAAAAAGTTCCTAGATCTACAACCCTTATCACTTCGAAGCTCCAACATTCAGGGGTTTCTACCCACTCCACATTTCTTTCCTCTCGGAGTAGGACTTCACCAAAGTGTTGTAGATGAGGCTTTCTTCTTGGTTGATCAGATGATTGAGAGGGATATCGAAGGGTCCTTAGATCAACAATCCATATTACTTCGCAACTCCGACATTTAGGAGTTTTAGCGTTAGACCACCTCTATTTTCCCAAAGTGGGACTTCGTTGAAGTACTTAGTGCTACCCCTTTACTAGGTTCGATCTAACGACTAAGAGTGATTTCCACTGGACTTCCAGATCCATGGCTCTCATTAGTTCGTGACTTCGGTGTTTGGGGAGTTTGATGATATATCGTCCCCGTTCTTGCATAGTGGGACTTTTCTGAAGCTTCCTCGACATGGATCCAATAGCCAAGGGGTCTCCCAAATACTCTAAGATCGATGTTTCACGTTCATCGATTAACTTGTTGGGTAACCGTAACTATCAATTTCCTTCGAATGATTTATAAACAGTAGGTTCGAAGCACTCCGGAGTTCTGAACTCCTAGAATTCTGAAGCCAGAAGGATTAATTTCTTTCGGGCCTAGCGCAGGGTTCCCAGACCTTGGTCACATGGGTCCTTTGAAAACTCTTGGGGATACGCACTAATTCATTTAGCTGTAAATGGGTTAAGGATATGGGAATGATCCCTCGGTCATGCACGTGAAAGATCTGAAGGAGGCGTCCTCCTTCCATAAGGTTTGAACTTGTAATTCCCACGCAAGTAGGCTTTAGAGACCGATAGGACTTAAACATTCCAATAAACCTTTCCCTGACACTATTGCAGGCTTACATCTTACAACTCTTTAACTGCTCAACTGAGTCAAGCATACACCCATTTAAAAGCACGATTTCACAAAGAGATAATTCATATTTCTAACTCAACCATTCAACACAGAACTCAGTCATATACATATAAATATGTTCAATCGCCATTTCTATTTTAGGACACAGAGTATGAAGATACTTATCAGAAAACCAGAGTTCGTGAAGCGTCTGCTGAAAGGGGTGCGTGTTTCCATCCAACCATAGGAACAACCACTTCTGACAGATTTACCGTTGGACACCCCCGATCTAGACCACGATGCTCTGAGAGAGAGAATCTTTCTTCTTACTCAGTAATAGTGAGGGACAGAGGTTACTCTCCTCCTCCCACAGAATCCTAGCAGTGAGTTTTCTCTGTACCAAGCAAGGAGGTCTTCCCGAGTACTTCCACAATCACTTGTCAGCCTCATTTATCATCTTGTAATGAAAACCTTGCGAGTAGATTCTGACGTCTAGAACGATCTTATTTCCTAGTTCTTCCTCAAACCAGAGAGCTACAAAACACTCTTTTCTCTTCTCAAGATTGCTCTTTCGACTCTACTCTCTTCACATATCGGCTTGCTCTCCTCGCCTCTACCCACAAATTTCCTCTTTATTTCCTTTCTCAACAAGGATTCATCGGTTTGAATCCCCAACTCATGGTCAGGTCTGAAAGTCTTACAAATGGGTATTGTTAGTGAGTAAAATTGTTCTCTTAAAATTTTTAAGCGCCTTCATCATTTCATGCTCGCTTTTCTTTTCCTAGGTCTTTTTCTATTTGACATAGTCTTCAAATGCCTCATCAAGCCCTGATAAGATTTCATTTGATCCCTTTTTAACCCATGAACTCTATGGTCTCTATCTTCTGACCTACTTTTGTTTTAGCCTAAAATACTATTTTTGTGCCTCTTTATATTTTCAAATAAAAAACTATATTTTTATTTGTAAATGTTACCAAAAAGTGGTGTGTGCTTAAGTGTCAACTTCTAATCCTAATCCTAAGTCACACTACATATCAAACTAATTCATATGCCAAAGAACACATTCAACACAAGCCTGATTCTTTTCCACTTGTCTCATCGAATATGCTATGAGAGCATTGGCGTATATAAAGACAACAATCTATGTTCCCCCGAGACATATGGGATATGTTCCATGAGTCGTTTTTTAAAATAAATTGCAGGCTGCCAGATGCCAAGAGATTGAGCAGGTGTTGAATAACTAAGTGAAGTCATGATATATATGATGATGTTCCCAATTTCTCGCCCATTCCACTGTTTTCATGCATGGATGTGTAGAGGGGAGCACACTATGGATTTCATAGTACACTGCTAAAATTCCTGGGTGTTGCGTTTTCTATATGGGTGCTACCCAATCTCCTGGGCGTTGTGAATTCCACGAGCGCTACCCAATCTCCCGTGTGCTACCAAATCTCTTGAACAGGAAACACAGGCAAGCGCTACCTAATTTCTGGCAGAGACGGATTCTTGCACAGAGACTCACTAGAGTGGCGCTACCTACAGGTACCAGGAATATAGGGGGGCACAAATTATCATCTTAGTGAATGGTTGATGATGTGGAAGATAGACAGAGATAACAGCTGATAGCTTGATGACAGTTACAAGAATTAAAAGATACTTGGCACATATGGAGATGCACATCAACAGAAGATCAAGTTAGTTCGATGTTGGTTGGATCAGTGACCAACATTTTCCATTTTTATAGCATTTTGTTACTAGTTGTTAGCCTAGGTGTTTGATTAATAGCTGTTGTTGGAGAATATGAGGAGGGGAAGGGCCAGCTCACACCTCCAGCTAATGCCTTTCCTTTTCTATTATAAATCCATGTTCCAATTGAGAATGGAGGGTTCGAATGGTTGAGTTGAGGCTCCCAGATTGTAATTTTCTTTGACTGAGTAAACTGTACTCTGGTTTTGTACTGGACCTGATTTTTTTTTATTAATGGAGGTCAACTTCTCTTCATTTTCTTATTTCTTCTTACTCTGAATGCTCATTAATGGATGATCCTTGTGAGATGTTATAGCTATATTATAATGGATGATTGATTATGATGTTACTGTAAATGTTTTCAGGGTTTTAAAGTTTAGTTTCAAGAGGATCTTGTGACTGATCTTTTTCTTCACCTAGATGCTAGAAGGCCTAATGCTTAT
>JZKD02S1695566.1:82962-93604 GCA_000966675.3 Picea glauca | reverse complement strand
TAAGATATGATTTAATTGAACACAATCATAATCGATACAATCATAATCGAATGTAATGGAAATTGATTTGTCATTTCTGTAAAAAGATTTGATCAAATGCAAATAAGGAAAGGTCGTTACGATTGTTGCCAAACATTCAAAACAGCATGAAACTTCACCATAGATTTGAATCGTTGAGCCTTCACATAACCAATCAGACAGAATCACATAATAATTGTAGCCATCAACAGCATTGATAACCATAATCTGAGCAACAATCAAATAGAATTATGACTGAGCCGAAAATAGAAACACATCGTAATCCTGGGCATGATCATTTACGTCCAACAAATCAAATTGAAACAATATATTTGTTGCAATATGAACCGAGCTGAGAACACAGTCAAACCATATCATGTGAATCGAATAGTTGGATACAACAGCTATGATTTACATCTGTTCATAAATCGGTTACACCTTAACAGGATGGTATTCGAATTGTTCATAAGATATAAAATCACAATAATTAACTATAATTGCCAATCATATCATCTAGAACATCACCAATTCGGATCAAACATTGACTGTGTTTGAAATTTAAATAACAGAAACAACCTGTGTTTAGACAGAGTATTCAATTGAAACTAAATTAAAACAACCAAATCTATCGTATGATTGATCGAACCAAAACCAAATCCAATCAAAGCCAATTCGGGAATTCGATTAATCAAAACAAACTTATATACAATAATGCATGCTTATTAAACAAATTCAAATTGATTCTATACACAGAGCTATGAGTTCATCATATAAACAAGTGATAATCATACCAGTATGACTGTTCAGACTATGCCAGCTTTGAGTTTACAACCGCTGTAGCAGACTTCACGTTTTTGAACAAAATCGAACCAGTCGTTCATTGCTTCTTATCAGTGGATGGCATCTTTGCCTTTTGACTAGTGAGCTTTGCAACTTGGTCTTCCAGATCATGAATTCTGGATTGCAGCATTGGCACATCAATGTAATACCTTTCAAGCCATGCACCACATTGATCACACGGTTGAGTTGCTAGCTGAGATGGAACAGGAGAGGGTTTCGATGAGTTACCAGGGGTTTCACAGGGCACTTTGATGCCGGGATAATTTGGATCGTCTCGTAAACAAGGAGGTTGGTCCTTCACAAAATCATAGGCTAGTTTATCACACAGACCTTCAGAATAGGGATACTCGCTTGCTAGGAAATGCTCAATTTCCGAGTCAGATTCCTCACTAAGCACAATAGGGTCAGGGTTGACAGGTTCCTTTGGTTTTTTTCTTGCCATGCGAGAGATTAACTGGGCATTTTTCTTACCTTTAGAATTGGCATTAGGTTTGGTCTTGGGATTTTTAGCCACAGGTTTAAACTTTTCCACATCCTCAGTAACAGAAATGGGTAGGTCAATAGATGGCTCGGGTAGGGGTTTGGGTAGGAGAGCATTGTAAGGCAAAGGGGGGATAGGTTTTCTTTTTCTCACCACAGGTTTGTCAACCTGTGGTGGGCTTGACTCATCAAAACTATTACGACTGAGAAAAACACTCCAACAGTCACGACGTAACCCCAACTCATAAACCATAAGCATTTTGATTAACCCAAAATGGAAGAGGTTGGTATCGGCCTAGTTGCGTTTATACCTTTTGGACATTTTAAACAAACTCCTATGCAAGTAGTGAGGCATGTTAAGTTCAAAACCCATGAAAACCATAAGAAGCCGAAGGTGATAGAAGAAAACGAATCCATACCTGCCCTCGCAGGTGATGAATTGTTTAGTTATCATCAACAAGTCGTGCCATCTTTTCTTTAGCATATTTGCAGGCAGACCCTTGTCACAAGAGCTCACTCTTCGCGACTGAAAGAGTAATGTTCAGGGGACATCCTCTACTTTATAGTTCTTTGACCATCTCTGTCCGACAGCAGGCAGACCTGTGGCAAGACTAAGGAACTATTCGTTGATTTCCAACTGCACATCCCCAACCTTGGCTCGGCAGCCATTGAATGTTAACAGAAATTGCCGAGCCACACCAGGGCTAAAACCATCAAACTTTCGGATGAAAGGGAGCCATCCAAATTCCTCTAGGTCGCTATATGCACCATCAAAAATTAACAAGGCCTGGCAGCCATTGGGTTCAGTCCTTACGACTGGAGCCATGGTGCGGGCATCATGGTAGGGTTCAGATCAAACACACAGGAGCATAATCGATATGGCTACAACCGCAAACGCTCAAAGAGGGGGAAAATCAATAGGCGCGTGTGAAGGTGGTGGGTTAGTTCACCGCCATCCAGAACATTAAAGGCTCAGTACAACATTGTTTAATCAATCATGACACCACTCAAACCACATTAATCGGCTAACACAAAAATTCAAACGGTGGATAGTGATACCAAGGCACCATTGTATTGTTTGAAACCACGAACATTCAATATAGAATCAAACCAAAGTTAAAACGTTCCATTAATCAATCAAAACCATATATCAATGCACCATAGTATAATTCAAACCAAAGTAAATCCAAATGTTTCATTAACGCGCCAAGTATATATCAAACATTGCCATTCAATATGTAAAATTCAACTTATGTGTTACTCATGTGCCTTGTTGTATAATCAAAGTTGACAAGAGATTTCACAAAGACACTAAGACAAGAGCTTATAATAGAAAGTATTATAACAAAATCAACCATCGCTCAAGTATAACTCATAAATTCTCATGCTCAATACCTTATCAATCAAATAAAATCCAAGTTGCACAATCAAAGCAAGAATGTCACAGTTTGAAAAATGGTTTCAGCCATATAATCAACCAAAGGTAAGTACCTTTCAAAACATCAATGAGTAGATCACGAAAGTTAAAATAACAATGGAGGAGTTTTCATGCTTTCGATCGTGAAAACTAATTTGAAGCGAAATTGCAAACATCGCATAGAATGAAAATATCATCTCTTTGCAAAATGCGACAGTAATTTGAAGTTCAAGAGACATAGGTGTAGGCAGCTTTTAGTGCAATTGAAAAAATTGAGTTGGCTGCCAACAATGGCGACACACTGGGAGAAGCAGTTATCTCTGTTGAAAGAAACAAATTCAGATTAGGACAGCAGAGAAAAATTCAACTCAGAAACAACAACCAAAAAATCGTACAAACATCATCATTTACCCTCTTTCCCATCAGTGTTTTAAAAGATGCAAACTAATAATAGTTTCAAGATCAGCAAGTCATGACATTAATGATAAAATCTTCAATACTGTTGGCATGGCCACTGCTTCCAATAGGCATCCATAGCCTCGACAGGGTTGCCATTTAACCCACTCGGATGTCCGTATCCTGTCAAGAAGTTCTAGATCAGAGTAAAGGACTTTTTAAGAGGTTTCTCATAATTTTTTGCAGATTTTTATTTACCTGACATTGCTTTGCTACTAGTAGGCCTGTTCAGTACCCCGACGAAGTTGTCTTGGCGCCATGCTTACATTTACCTGCTGCCAGCGGACCTGTTTAGTGTCCCGACGGGTTTACAAACACTTCCCACAGCTCATATTGACATTTTTTATTTTGTTTTTATTTTGAGTATAGCTGAGCGGGGTGACGCTGAAAAATCTTGATATTTTAACATATTTTTCAGACCTCATCAGAATATTTTTCTTTTTTTTTTTTAAACATCGTCCTTTATCCAGCTCCAGAAATGTCTTATTTCTAAAACAACTTACTATGACAGGGATACATCCTTTTGAGTCATTCCTCTACAAAAAAGGGACAGCATAAAAAGATTAAAGATGATCATGACAAACTTCACTCAGAGATTGAAATTAGAAAACTTCTTTCAAACAACAAAATTTTCAACCATGAATATCAACTTCAGAAATATATATCACTGATGTTCGTACAACTTTTCAGGAGTTATTTCAGCGAAGAGATTTTCCCATGATTTGAATCTGAATTGCTCAGTGTATAGGCATGCATACGTTTCATAAAACACACAAAACTAATTCAATCAAATCAAAATCAAAACAAGAAACAAACGAAAAGAATACAAACAAAAGAAATATTTACATAATGTACAAGGGCAGAAATCAAGCAAAGTATCTTTTCAGGGCTTGACCATTCACCGGGTAGGTGTCAAGCTGCCCTTCAAGATTCTGCAATCGAAAGGAACTAATACCCAACTTTTCAGCAATCAGAAATGGCCCAAGCCACAAATTTTGAAACTTAGTATGTTCGCCCTTTCCTTCGTGTGGTTTGTCCCACTTTAAGACAAGATCGCCTACCTCAAAATTCCTATCAGAAGCATAATTAGAATCGAACCAGCTTTTAATCAGTTGTTGATGTTGGTCTAACTTACGCTTAGCTTGGGTTCTTACTTCTTCTAACTTCATCAAAGCGTTAACACGGGTTTCTAAAGGGGGACAATCTTCTTCTTGAACTTTTTGTGACAATTAGAGCGAAGGAAGAAGAACGTGAGGTGGAAGAATGGCTTCTCTGCCATAAACAAGAAAAAAGGGGGAGTTACCTATAGCAGCTTTGGGTGTTACCCTATCATCCTACAGTGCATTCAGCAGTGCGTTGTGCCAGTTCTCGTGATTTTCAGCCACAGTTCTCTTGATAATTTTGATCAAGTTCTTGTTGGTTGATTCTGCTAAGCCATTACCCTGGGGGTAGTAACTAGCAGAATACTTAATCTTTATTCCTTTATCTAAGGAAAAGTCACTCATTTCAAGAGAAGAAAAGTATGAAGTGTTATCATAGACTAGACAATCAGGTATACCAAAACGAGTGATGATATTCGAGTTTAGAAAAGCGATCACCTGACTTGTGTTAATAGTTCTTAGGGCGGCGGCTTCAGACCATCGAGTAAAGTAATCAGTGGCTGTCACAATATACTTGTTCTGTTGTGAGGATGGAGGGTTAATAGGACCAATGATACCGAGGCCCCATTGCTAGAAAGGAGAATCGACTGTGACGGGTTGCAATGGGAAGGCTGGTTTTTGCAGTCACCCTGATGCTTTCTGACAAATGATACATTTACGACACAAGGCATGGGCGTCTCTAAAAAGTGTTGGCTAGTAATAACCGACTCTCAAAACCTTATGAGAAGTGGTATCACCACCGAAGTGACCATCGGCTTCTCCTGCATGCAACTCAAGCAAGACTCTTTCTGCTTCATCCTTTTCGAGACAACGCATCAGTACGCCGTCAAAATTCTGACGAAACAGTATACCATTAATTAGATGAAAGGAGGCATACTTTAGTCTCAAAGCTCTTCTCTTGGCAGGGTCAAGGTGACGGGGTGCTGATCCATGTTCAAGAAAAAATCTAATATCGTCGTACCAAGGACTTACGAGGTTTTGTGTGCAACAAATGAAATTCCAATCGTGTTGTTCTAAGTCCGACGTATCACTATCTTCTTGCTGTTTGGTTTCTGAATCAACTACCAACTTACACAACCCTTGGCCTCTCATGATCTGTGCTGGGGTGATCTCTAAGTCATACTCCTACAAGGAGGTGACCCAGTTGGCTCTTTTCTTTCCTAACTCCTTTTGCACTAACAGGTTCCTAACGACAGGGTAGGGAACAATGACCTTCGTCCTTGACTTCAAAAGATATGACCAGAAATGATTAACTACCTTGAAGATAGCGTAGGCTTGCCAATCGACCGCTGGGTAGTTAAGTTCAGCACCTTTGAAAGAAGAGCTCATAAAGGCGATGGGTACTTCGTTGTTTTCAGAATTCTTCTGAGTTAGGACCGCGACATAGGAACGATCAGAGGCAAAAGTGTAAAGTGTAAAGTCTTGAGAGAAATCAGGGCTCATGAGAGACGGAGCATCTATTATGGCCTTCTTTATATCATTGAAAGATTGGTTTTCAGTAGGTCCCTAGTGATATTGGGTGTCTTTCTTAATCAGGTTCTGGAGAGGCCTGACCATTTCGAAGAAACTGGGGACGAATCTTCGCACGAAATTGATCTGGCCTAGGAAAGACTGCATGGATTTTTTGGAGGAAGGTGGGGGAAGTTTAGCGATGACTTGCGTCCTCTCGGGGTCAATAATCATTCCATCACTAGACACAATGAATCCTAGTAGTTTTCCCTGTTCTACTGCGAAGATGGACTTCTTGGGGTTCAAGGAGATGCCGTATTTACGACATCGTAGCAGAACAGCTCGTAAGTGAGTTAGATGATAATCTTTGTTTTTTGAATAAACGGTTACATCATCTAAGTAGACTACTATGGAGTGATTGATTAAGCCTCTAAAAGCAATGTCCATTGCTCTCTGAAAGGTAGCACCCGCATTAATCAATCCAAAGGGCATTTTGCGATAAGCATAAGTGCCCCACGGGGTACGGAAGGTAGTTTTTAATTGATCTGACGGAGACATCAAGACTTGGTTGTATACAGAGAAACCATCTAGTAAGGATAGTCTCTTGGAACCAGATACTTGTTGCAAGATCTGTTCCATGGGAGGGATAGGATAATTATCTTTATCAGATGCTTTGTTGAGGTTTCGGAAATCGACACAAAGTCGAATTTCCCCATTTTTCTTCCGGACTGGGATGAGGTTGGATACCCATTGAGTATGTCTAACAAGAAAAATTATTTTAGAACCAAGGAGTTTATTCAATTCTTTTTGTACGGTCGGTTCTAGTTTAGGGTACATTTTCCTCAGTTTCTGTTGGAAGGGTAAGGTTTGGGGTTTCAATCGAATGACATGCTGTATAATATTAGGATCAAACGTCTTAAGATCATCGTAAGTCCATGTAAAGACGTCTTTGAATTCTTTAAATAATTTAACAAAAACAATTTTTTCTTGTCTAGAACATCCCAAGTCCAAATTGATACACTGAGGATATTCACTAGTTCCTAAATTGACTTTTTCATAAGACAATGAGGAACTATTGGTTTTGCAATTGACCGTCTTTTTAAATTTATCTTCAAAATCGTAAAAATTTTCTAATCTAACAACAGATTTGGGTATAAGGTTTACCATGTCCGATAGAGATTTAGGAGATTTCGGATTAGGTATTACCGTAAAGTCGTGCAAATTGTCATCATGCGTTTGTTCATCTATTACAACACCTTGAAAGGTTTCTTCCATGTGCAGAAAGTTAATGATCTGCTGATCATCATCAAATACTCTCCAGTTTGTGATATTGTCTGGAACAGATGGTCGAAACAACATCTCCACGGAGACTGCGTTTGGGGATAGGCCTTCTGCAGGAAGAAGTTTAGAGGCAACATTAGCTAGTAGATCTGCTTCAGCATTATTTGATCTACGAATGGAATTTATATTAAAAGCAGAAAATTTGTTCATTAAACTCCATACCTCAGTCTGGTAACACTTGAGATGAGGGGAAAGACAGTGTATAGAATTTATCACCTTCCTAACCACTATCTCGGAGTCGCCGAATACAACTAGATTTTGAATGTGCATATCCAAGGCTTTTCTAAGACCTTGTAATAAAGCCTCATATTCTGCAATATTGTTAGTACATTCAAACTCCAGTCTAAAAGCCAATAATGTCTTGTTACCTGCCGAATCAATAATGATGCAGCCTGCACCAGCTCCTTCTTTAGACTTGGAACCGTCAAAATATAAAGACCAAATTTGATTTCCATCGGGCTCACGGGACTGTAGGATAGAAGTTGTTGGTTGCGTACATGCTAGGATCTCTGCTTGCTGTTGTGAATTGTTGATAGGTGAAACTTCAGCCATGAAATTTTCGAAGTAGGTGTCCATTCCTTTGACTTCAGGTGCATCAGCGGGAGGTGTGTATGGTTCATTAGGATCGTTCAAGTCTGTTACCGTGAACTTGAGGTAACGCTCACGATTCACCCTGATCTTATTGGGCTTACCATTTTCTGGAAGCCATAAGTGAGACCAATCTGTTGCGAAGTAACCGTGTAGCTGCTCCGACCAATCCCTGCTCAAAAAAAGACTATACACTTTTGGAATATCTACCACAATTATATCAATAACTTGATGAACCTTTGGGTTAGACGATAATCTAATCAATACATTTTTTAGCTCGCCTATCACTTGAACATCTGATCGATCAAGTTGTATGATTTTCAAAGAAGATGGCTCAACTTCAGCATTAATCTTTTGGCAGACTGACCAAGGCATCACATTGGATGATGCTCCTGAGTCAACCATACAATTATGCACATTTCTGTTGAAGATTTCGAAAGTTAAAAGAAAAGGAGTTACATTCTTACGAGTATTTAAAGTTGTAGCTTGTGTTTTCTTACTCGCAGTTTCTAAGACTACTTTATCTGAATTATTTACACTATTTACATTATTTACAAGAGTTACAGGAAGGCTTCCTTTATCTTGAGTATCAAGATTATTTTTTGTGGAAGTCTTCTGCGGTACTTTGCTTTGCACAACCTTATTGTCGTTTGAACTACCATTCTTGCCATTTTCTGAAATATTTTGCAACATCTTTTGTAACAAAAATGGAAACTTCAACAAATCATAAATAGAAATGTTAGCCGTTAATTTCTTAAGATCTTCAACAACATCATAATCTAATTTAGGACTAGCATTACTCTGTTTAATTTCTGCTGATTTAGATGGCTTTGGAGGTAAAGTTGTAGTGTCCTCGACAGGAGGTTTGTTTTTCGTCTTACTCCTAGTGCTGTAAGGGTGAACAGTCTTGAAGTTAGCTTGGAAGATGCTATCCGAGAGGTGTCCAAAACTATTTGGAGAAGACTCTTCTTCTTGAATGGTTTCTTGTTCAACTTCCTCTTGAGGAATATCAGGAGGGATCAAGTCATCCTGGGCTCCTAGAATTGTCTGGATAGCACATTGCAAACTTTCTAGGTTTAAGCCTTCGGGATTTGGATTAGGCCGGTTGGCTTGAAAAGGATTTCAGAAAGGAGGTTTGTAGGGTCCTTTACTCGAAGAAGCTTCTTCAGTTGACCTTTTTAAATCTATAACTTGATTAGATAATTTTTGTACAACTTTGGTTAAATTTTCCAAATCAGAGTTTTCAGGTTGCGTTTTGTTTTGTGTAGGTCTGGGAAGAATTTCAATCTTCTTTTTGGAGAAAGTAACAGTTTCAGTTTCGTTGCTAGAAGAGTCCTTAAGGCTGAGTATGTCTTTTTCAAACTGAGTAGCCTCTTCAAACACTTCTAACAATGTGGCCTTTTTGACCTTTTTACCCAAATAGCTATACTTTGATGTAGAGCTTTAGTATAGTAAGCTATTACAAGGCTTTCAGCAGGCATAGAGTCCGCAGGGATTCTATTTTTAAGGGTTAAAAATCTTTTATTAAAATCTTTAACTTTTTCTTTCGAGTTCATTTTTAAGCTTGAAAGATCCATGACTAAAACTTCCAGAGGTTTGCCATCTCCAAATTTTTCCAAAAAACATGACTCAAACTTTTCCCAAGACACTATGGTATGAGGCTGTTGGGCGAAGTACCAAGTGGACACATTACCCTCAAAGGTGTAAGGGAACAACCTACAGACAACATCTTCGCGTTCAACATTACGGAGTCTGATGGCTAACATAAATTTTTTGATATGATCTTCAACTATCTGTTTTCAATCGGGGTCAAATTTGGGAAGCCATTTCTCTGGGTGCTTAGGTAAAGGGTGATGGGCTCTAGGTACAGCTACAACATCATGGTCCAACCAGGGTCTAGCGGGGTTGTTCTGATTTGCCATTGGGGAATTGGGTGTGATAGGACGTGAAGGTGAATTCCCTTCTTCAGAAGAGGAATCTCCCCCAGAAGAGGAAGGAGATGAGGGAGGTGGTGAAGGAGGTATCCCAGATCCTCCTGCAGCAGGATTTGTGTTTGGATCTGTGGGATTCACAGTGAGGTCTATGTCACCTAACTGTTCTCTGATATCAGAGAAGTATAAAGGTTGACGCCACGGGCAGTTTGGTCGCCTAAGACTAGATAAGGCACTATGTGTATTGATAAGAGATTGATGAACGATCTCTTGGGGATCACCAACTATAGGATTAGGGGTTTCTGGCTCAACTGTGATCTGCGGATCTTCGGTTGAAGTAGTTGTTGTTTGAGGGGGGATATTATCTTGTGAACGACTTCTAGTCACTATAGGGGTGCGATTAGGTGGGGGAGGAGTCTTGCGACCTCCTCGTGCCATTAATTAAGTTCAGGCCCTCCTTCTAGCGCCATTTGTTGACTGGAAAAACTGATCGTCCGTCAACTGGGAGAGTGGAACCGGTCCGGGGTTGTCTAAATAACCCAAGCCGTTTGGAATGGACCACCCTGACGAGTTTAACGACTCCGTTGGTCGCTCTAAGGTCTTCTATGAAAACCAAAGAGAGAAATGATCTGAGCTAAGTAATCTAACTAAAGTGAATAAAACAAACTAAACTATAACTAAATACAAGAAACTAACTAAAATAAAGGAAACTAGAAACTAATAAAACAAAAAAAGAATTAATATACTAAATATAAACTATTCTAACTATTCTATCTACAAACTACTAATTAATAACTCAAATCAACTATCTAATTATCAGCTGCAATATCACTTATTCACAAATATGCACTATAAACAATCTACAGATTTGATTAAAACCTGCAAAACTCATGTATTTTCTGCCCTAAGACAACCAAGAATCTCTTTTTGATTTTTATATTTTATGAAAAAGAACTAAACAT
>JZKD02S1695566.1:38530-50654 GCA_000966675.3 Picea glauca | reverse complement strand
TATTTTTTCTAACATTTTTTCTATAATATTTTTATGTAATTATTCAAAATATTACATTTTTTATAATATTTTGATGTAATTATTCAAAATATTATTTTTTGAGACGTCCCATCAAGTTTCATTTCAGTCTAGGGAAGTACGGAGTTTTTAATCTGAAATTATAGATAAATGAAAATAGACTGCCGATCAAGTTTGATTAGACCAATTTGATTGACTAAAAATATAATGTGGTCGATCACAACATGACCGAAGGCCCCAGTAGATCGGATGAATCGACGTATATGACAACATGACGGAGGGCCAAGTAGATCGGATGAATCGACGTTGATCCAAGGATTCACAGGAGGCATTGTAAATAATATTGAAACAGTTTGGACAGGTGTCAGCCACATGATTGTCTATGTGGAAGTATTGTAGACCTATTATAAGATTAATTTGGTGTGATCGTTGGTTGATAAACTTAAAGGTAGAAGAGATGTAACTTTTGACCAGGAAAAAGGAGAAACCAAAGAGTTACAAGATGGATGGAAAAGAACCTTTGATTGAGAAAATGATCTGGGAAAGAATTTTTCTTTGAGAAGAAAATCTTTAGACTTTTATAAGGTTCTTTTAGAATTTGAGTTTAAGTTGAAGTGGATATAAAACCTCATTATATTCAGATGGAACTTGATAGACATAGTAATCGGTTTAGTCATGTTGAAGTCCATTTTAGATGTTAAGGACTCATATATAGAAAAAATAAATAACTATTTCATTTTGATTAAATATGGATGGGGAAAGTCTATTTTAATAAAGATTTTCTATTAAGAAAAAATAGGTTGTAGAGTGGGAGTATACGACACTTGCTAAGAACCAATGTTATCCTATGTGATATGACGAAAGAGTAGGAATTCAAATGGTATCATCATAGATAGAGACATATACAAAGAGTTCAAGAATATAACATTGAGTTCAACATCAGTGTGGGTTGTTTAACCACATCAAAAAAGAGGTGATTCTTTTGGAGGTCAGGCCCCCCCTTGATGAGGCATGAAAAAGGGCCATATATATTGAAGTCAATCATGGTAAGAAACCAATTTTTGTTTTAGCTTTTTTAGAACAAAGGGAAGGGAGACATAGGAAGGAAAAGGGGCGTAGAAGGGGGAGAAGAAATTTTCCAATGCCACATAGAGAAAGGACTTGCATTAAATGAACATAATAAGAAGGATGGTCACAATAAGGACAATTGTTGGATATTACATGCCAAGCTTATTCCCAAGGGTCAGAGTAGAAAGAGACTTTGGACGGTTATGAACGTTGAAGGTAAAGAAGGAGCATCATATGTTGATGAAAAAGTTTCACTAATGGCTCATTTGAAAATTGTTAATTTAGAAAAGATAGCATTGCTGAGAACATAGCCCCAATTGAGTGAAGAAGTCGACTTGTGTTGTTGAGAAAAGGTCCTTAGATGCATTGAGGGATAAATTGTTCCATGTGACAATGCAAATCAAGAAGATAGTGGTAATGACTATTTTTTATTTCAATAGTCATAAGAACTTGACTTTTGAGACATTGGTGTAGAAATTAGGGCTTAACATCACTGCACATCCTTATGGGGGATTCACTCAATGAACTTGTTACATAACACATTTTTTCATGGGATAATGAAGAATACACCTAATTTCACTTGATATTGAAAATATGTTAGGGACCTAACCTCCCTAACCCTTCATGTAGGTAGAATAATATATTTTCCATGTAATAAAGGCCGACATTAGTTAATAAGGCCTATTTAATAAATGTGAACAAGTAAATGTAAGAAGACCTAATAGAAGCTTTTGCTTCCAGAAAGATTTTCCTCTAGAATGTTCTTTAGAAGATAGAATTAGTATAAATAAGAGTATGAGGCATGATAAATATTTTTCTTAAGGATTATTATAATAGAGCGTTGCTCTACTGGAGGTTGCCCCCTCAAAGAGGCAAGTTAACATTCATTTCTATCAATAAAGGTATCATTTTTGGTTATGGTTCTCTACATTTTGTTGTTTTGCTGGTATTTTCTGCAATATTTATGTTTTCTTCTTAATATAATAGAACTGGTACCTAATAAGTGGTATCAGAGCACTTTCCTCTACGTAAACTATGGGAATTTTTTTTCAGGGTAGAGACATGTACTATCGGAATATTTAAAGCACATAGATATGTCGTTCAACGGGTAAAAATGCGGTGAGGAATACTACACACAAGAAATACAAACAATTTCACGAGGTTGTCTAGAAACCAAAGTTTCACCTTGTTGGAAATCTATGAAACACATGTTGGTACCCTTCGAGTCGTACCGCATTAGAAAAATCTATACATGAACATCACTCCTACATATTGTCAAGTATATCGGAAGTCCCCTAGGTCTCCTGAAACCATCCCTAGATCAATCGATCGACCGCCTAATTTCTATAGTGATACCGAGAACAACACTCGAGAAGATACTCTCTAGTACCTAGGTAATCTGGTAGTACGACTAAGGTTATGGTCGAGCCTCCTTAGTTGGTGCATGTTGGCATAGGGGCAAACCCAGGGTTTAAGACTTCAACAATGCACCAACAAAACCCTAACTATCAGCCCTTTTGGCAACACCTGCGAAGCAGGGGGGGTTGCAGGACTCAAGTGTCTACAAACTAGCTGGGACACCGATATATGATCACAGTAATTAAAAGAGCACTTAACAATTAATATTCATTAGTATTTATCCCTTGTTCATATTGTAGGTGACAACCCTAATTACAACACATCACAGTATTCACCAAGATCTAACACATCCAAGCACTTAGCACATAGAAATAGACCTGATCTAGCATTCATTCATATCACTAAGAACTAAGCTACTACATCAGATGCATCTAACATATATAAATATTATTGCACTAAGCATAAATCACATCAATAACATAACAACCATAACGCACAAAGCAACCACAACACAGGATATACGTGGTTCACCCCAGTGTGGGGATACGTCCACCAAATATTCTTCTTCTTTATTATCTTCTATCAATCTCCTTATATGCATAGAGCCACAAACCAAATCCTCATAGGATAGGATATTTGCGTGCACCTCGCTAGATCCTCCTTCCCTGAGCTAGGTTCAAGCACAAAGCCTTCTTACTATCACTTGCACTTAGCTCTGCAAATTTTCAACACATAGTATGCACGAAGCCAACTTGATCACATAGATCCAACTACTAGGTCTCCCCCCCTCTCTACATCGCCTAGGTACTTATTTATACATTACAAAAAGGGCCTAAACATGGGTAAACCCATGGGCTGACATCCCATACCCATTACATGAACCCTAACACCTAAAAATCCCACAAAAGGTGGTGAGATCCCACGATCTATGCTTCTCCTGGGTGCGTCATCTTCGACTAGCCTGTCGAAGTCCCCAAAATTGGTCAAACATGACCAAGGTTCCCCAAAAGTTGGTCAAGGGCCAATAGGCCCCCAACACTCACCTATGACTCGTCCCTAGTCACTCTGGTCTGGGAAAATCTGCTTCAAAGGCCTCAATCTTAGCTCGAGCGGCCTCAACTTGTTGCTTTGTTAGAGCCTCCTACTCGACGAACTCCTAGATGACTTTCTCTCTAACCGATCCCTCCAAGCGTTGTTCCACCGAGGTGACCATTTGTTCCAGCTCTGCTCCTCATCCTTCGATCTCTTCAAAAAGTTTGTAGTCTTCATCCTACACTGGCTGGAGTCTCTGGGTCACTTCCATGACTTTACTCTAGATGGCATGGACCTGTTGTTGAACTATGCATTGTTCTTGTGATCTTTTCATCTTCTTGACCGCTGACAGTAGCTTCAATTGTGCTTGCACTGTTGGTGCTTGTTGCTTTGCTTCCTGGAGCTGTGACTCCAATGTCATTAGTTTTGGGTCCTATGCAAGGCACTCATAGGTCTGCACACTTCGACTGTTGAGTTTCTTCCATTCTAAGGCCAATGCCTTGATTCTTTCAACTGCACTCCTGGCAGTTTCTCCCCTCTGGTTTCGCACTTCTTGCGAGGTGCTTGGCACTGCTTGTAATTCCAGTTCTGCTACTCTTTGTTGAAGTTGTTGAATGGCTTCAACGAGCTTCTCCACTTGGCTCTGCACTGTGTCTTCTTCCATCTGTGCGTGGCCCCGTACAGAGCGAAGTGCTCTAGTGACTGTCTCCTTAACTCCCATCTATTCTGCAAATAGTTGTTCTTTTTCCTTCTAGATCTGCACTCTTTCCTATGCAAACTTCTCCTGGAGGTCATCTTTTTCTTGTCTTGAAACCTATCATTTCTCTAGAGCTTCCTCTTTTGCTTGATTCAATGCCTCTGTGGCCTTCTCTTTTTCTTCCTGGACACGCCGAAGGTGATCCTCTATTGCATATTCTATTATGTGTAGTTGGGTAGGATCATCTCCACTTCAATCCTATCATACATGGTCTCCTCTTTTGCTTCGTTGCACTGTAAAATATCCTCTGAAGTCTTGGCTACAACGGTGATGATGAGATCAATGTCATCCATCGTGAGCACAGTCTGTAACTTGGGCTTACTAGATTTTGACTTCTTCCACGATGAATGTTTTGTTGGGGAAACCTTTCTTTTCTTGGATGTCTTGGCCTCATCAAGGGGGTCCTTAGGTGGTGTCACTTTGCCTTGTTCCTATTTTTCTTATTTCCCTTCATCCTCTTCTTTGTCTACTTCATCACCTCCTCCCCCTTCAGGTGAATCTAATGTAGTCTCCTCTGATGCGTTGTTCAGTTCCTGTACCTCCTCCTTCTTTTTCTTCTTGTTGCTGCTAGGTGCATCCTATTCTTCTCGAGTGACTATAGGACTTCTGATGAGGTTCAGGTCAGAGAGTTCTTCCTGTTCGACTGGCACAAGGAACTCCACATGCCATTCCTTGATTATTTCTTCCATGTCCTCCTTTGTGATCTTATAGTAAGACTGGATTTCTTCCTTGTGTTCGTCACCATGTACAATGATATAAATGAAATGCCTATCTGTGCAAAACTTCACAAGTGGTTTGAACCTATGAAGGGTATTCGACATCATGTGAGGGAAGTACTCAATAACCCTCTTCAGCTACACGTAATATGCGTGGAACAACACGTTTGACTACCATTGTTTCGCCATGTTGCTCGAATACCAGAGCATAGTGAACTTTGCGACTAGTGGGTCAGATGGCTCGATTTCAGGGAAGGTCTCTCCTTCCTCCATCTCCCAAGTGATGAAGGAAACAAGAATCAACAACCAACTGAAGTGAAACTCGTAACCCTAGTTTTGCACTTCATGAAAGTCTTTCTCTAATTGGTTGACAAGGTATCTCGACCAGTTCGTTTGCATCCCTTCCATGCATTTTTCTGTGAGGTCAACAACAAACCCCGTGACTTGCGTGGATCTGTTCTTCCTAACTAGATTACCAACAATCAACTAGCAAGCTAGGTGCATTGTGCTATTTTGGATGGAGGATACCTTGTATCCTCGCATCCCCTTCTCTACATCATCGTAGGTGTGTTTTATGTGCTGTCCCAAGGTGCGATCTGCAACCTTCCCTAGGTACAATTCCTGAGGGTCAGGTCCTTGCATGCTTAGTCCAATGATCTGATGGATCAATGCTGGATCTATGGTGATATGCATGTCCAACCACATGTAACCACCATGGTAGCAATACAAGAGGAGTTTAATGCACACGTTAACCTCCTGATGTCTGCCGAAATGTGGTATCTTCATCACGTTAAGGATTTTGGACCTCGCGATGTCCATAGTCTGCAACTGGGGGATTATCTTCGACTTCTTCCCTGTTGTTTTGGTCAAGTACTTGTGTGGGGCAAGCATACCATAATTCTTGTGATCTCCCAATTTAAAATCACTGATCTTCAGCGTCAGAATCTGTCCCAACTATTATCCAATTGCACGTATCCCCTTCGGGAGTTATGTAGTGATCAATGTATAGTCGAAGTCCCTTGGGACACTATCATGATTAACCATGCCAACCAAAGGCGGGATATAGTCGGGCATGATAGATGGGATGAGCTTCTCATTCGCCAAGTCATCATGATGTTTGCTTCGCTTCTCTGTCATAGTTCGGGATGGTCCAGATCGACGTGCAGTCGATGGAGAGGCTTGCAATCCTCTTGTTGACGAAGCTTGTGCTCCTGCGGACATGACCTTCTCCACCATTAGATCTATCAGAATATATTCCATGGATTTTTCCACTGCACTACGCTTGCTCGACATGCACACTAGTAACTAAAATATTTTGGGTCGGTGAACAAACTCTCATAGTAAGCAAACGGGTGGCGAAGTCTCAATTCCCGATAAGACGTTTGATGGGTTAAATAGATAAATTCGTAACAGACTCCTTCAACGAGTAGGAATGCCTCAATCCATCCATTATGGAGCGGTCTCAATGGTCCAATGGCGATATTTCTGGCCATGACTACATTTCTAGCCGTTCTGGAGCATCATTCTAATGGTCATGACGACTCCAGCAGTCATGTTTCTTCATCGTGGCGAAGTGCCAATTTTCACTATTCTTCTATTCCGACGAAGTTCCAATTCTTTAATTCTTCTTTCTGCGAAGTCTTCTCTGGAACTTTTTGCAATTTCTCTAACTTTGCTTTCTTCTTGCTAAGCTTTCTAGCCTTATTCCCTGTGATTTGAGTCACTGGATTCCTCTTTCCATTTTTATTCTTATCTTCTCTTAGCATAGTAGCTTTGCACTGCTGAGGGTATTTCAAAGGGTTTGAGGGTAATACTTTTTATGTTACTGTTTCTGGAGTAGGTGCTCTTCTCTTATGCATGGATAAGTTCTTTAAGCCTTCTTTCATTCTTTCAACTTCGATAGCCAGGTATCTGGCCCTCAATTTCTTCGACTTGTCCTCATGTTCTTCTATTAAGCATGTTATTTTCCTACCCATGAAATCCCTTAATTCTTTCTTTTTTTGTTCTAGCGCTTCCTCTTCTTTTTTCCTTCGGATCTGGTCTTTCTCAATCCAGGTTTTCCCTAGCAAAAGAGAAAATGGGGTGTTGTTGTCAACAAACTTAATGACCTAAAATTCTTCTTCTGTCGATGCTCCATGAGAAACCATAGGTATCTGGGTAAGTCTTCCACATAGGGTTATCATATTTCCTTTAAACAATCCTGTTCCTCCCAATGAAGAAACCATAGCAGGCTTTCCCAAAATTTCCCAAGTGTTTTCTGTCATGATATTCACCTATGTTTCCTCATCCAGAACACAATCTATGTTGAAGTCTCCTATTCTTGTTTCTATGCACTCCTTCTCTTTTAAGATCTCTGGTAAACTAATATCTCTATGATATTTCAATGTTTCTTTTATCTGCAATAATAGAGTCTCTGATTCTTTCTGGTGTTCTAGCATATTCTTATTCTCATGGTTTTCTTGTCTTATATTCATCTGTTCAACCTTAGCAATCATTCTAGGACAATCCAAAACTTCATGATCAACAACTTTACAACAAATACAAATAGGATTTCTACCAGGGAATTCCTTAGCAAGATGTCCCGGTTTTCTACAACTATAACAAAGGGTCAATCATCTCTTTCTCTTAAATGATCCCCAACTTTTCTTGTACTGCGCACTAGGATCACAGTAAGTAACCTTCAAAAAATTCTTTCTAGGGTCCTGCATCCACGTTTTAGTCCAGACATTCTTTCTATGCATAGGAATAACACATCTTTCATTATTTTGATCAGATCTATTCATTTCACATCGTCTTTCTTCTAGTTGTGCCCTAGTTTTCAAACTAGTACAAAATCTATCAAACATACCTAGATCCATTATTTTGAAACAAAACTTTTCACTTATCTTACCTTTATCAAAGCACAAATCTTTAAGGTATTACCTCTTTTCTTCAGATCTGATTCCTTTCTTAGCACAAAACTTCACAAGTCAAGTAGAATACTGCGCACCACAACAGGAGATCTACGCACAGAGCTTTCTCTTTTTTTTTAGTTCTCAGCAATCACAGTTTCAGGTCCCGGAAATGGAACCATTTGTTGGCACAGGGGCAAACCCGAGGTTCAACGCTTCAACAATGCACCAACAAAACCCTAAATACCGGCCCTTTCAGCAAAACCTGTGAAGCAAATGTTGTCTCACTCGAGTTAGAGGCAGGGGGGTTTGCAGGATTGAAGTGTCTATAACCTAGCTGGGACACAGATCTGTGATCACGGTACTTAAAAGAGAACTTAACAATTAATATTCATTAGTATTTATCCCTTGTTCACATCGTAGGTGACAACCCTAATTACAACACAACTGAGTATTCACTAAGATCTAACACATACAAGAACTTAGCACATAGAAATAGACCTGATCTAGCATTCATTCATATCACTAAGAACTAAGCTACTACATCAGATGCATCTAACATATATAAATATTATTGCACTAAGCATAAATTAGATCAATAACATAACAACCATAATGCACAAAGAAACCACAACACAGGATATATGTGGTTCACCCCAGTGTGGGGCTACATCCACCAACTCTTTTTCTTCTTTATTATCTTCTATCAATGTCCTTACATGCAAAGAGCCACAAACCAACTTCGCATAGGACAGAATATCTGCGCGCACCTTGCTTGATCGTCCTTCTCCGAGCTAGGTTCAAGTACATAGCCTTCTTACAATCACTTTCACTTAGCTCTGCAAGTTCTCAACACAGAATATGCACGAAGCCACCTTGATCAAATAGATCCAACTACTAGGTCTCCCCCCTCTCTACATCACCTATCTACTTATTTATACATTACAAAAAGGGCCTAAACATGGGTAAACCCATGGGCCGACATCCCATACCCGTTACATGAACCCTAACACCCCAAAATCCCACAAAAGGTGGTGAGATCCCGCGATATTCTCTTCGCCTGGGTGCTTTGTCTTTGACCAGCCTGTCAAAGTCTCCAAAATTCGTCAAACATGACCAAAGTTCTCCAAAACTTGGTTAAGGGCCAACAGTGCCATGAGATATTGGGTCAAGTACTACTATTCAACCCTACATGTATATCAAAGAGTTATATCACAGGGAAAACCCTTGTCTATAGGAACGATGTAAACCCTAACTATTGGGAAAAAAATAGAACAACAAAGGAACAAACGCGATCTATTGTCACACAACCTTGCCTCGTGCATTCTAGTTGCATAATTTCTACATATTTTTTCCTCTTAACAATTTGGGCCATTTTCCACTATAGTATTCTTAATTCAAGCTAGAGTATAACTTTGTAGGAGTAAAAAAAAATATAGTGGTGCCGTCGATACCCTTATTCGGGACCTGTCCCATTAGATTCCTCTATTCTGTTAGGATATTTAGACACTTAGGAGTTAGTTAATATCTACTTGGTCTATTGTTGCATTAGGTAAAAATGTGTTTTCTAGTGTGTTTCTTTCGTATGCATTAGTAGTTAGGAAATCCGACGGTCACGATATGTTCTTGACATAGAGTGATCCGACGGTTCATACTCTCCTCGATATTAACGACCATTGATATGTGGCTTAACACCCGATTGGTCCATGATCTATATTTAAAGAGAATGGAGGGTCATTTTCCGAAGATCAATTGTGAGAAAATCTCTTGTAAAATCTCTATGTAATCTTTTTCTTTGCATTAATAAACTGCTCCAAGTGGCCGCGTTGGCTGGGGCCATGGATGTTTCCTCATAGGGGTTTTACCACGTGAAAAAATAGGTGTGTTGATATTTGATATGGTTGTGTGAGTGGTTACTGAAGGTGTTCGTCCTCTGTTGGAATACCTGTGTTGTCGAACATGGTATCAGAGCCTGTTTGAAGACCCACTCCTGTTGTAGATCGAGATCGTGAAGCCGAGTTTCCTCATCTCCATTTTATGTCATTTACGTAAATTTATGGGCTGAGAGGAATATTCCATTACATCCGGAGCACTCATTTCATTCAAGAACACTTTTTGTTTCACTCGAAAAGGTTTCCGTTTTCCCAAGATACGACCATTACAGTTAGATCCGGAGGTATAAAGTTTGAATACGCATTTTTTAAATTTTTTGCAGAGAACTATTTTGGTTTTATTTTGGTTTTGTATTTTTTATTTCCGGGTTGCTACTCTCTTAGATATGCGTATTCTATTTTCCCCATGCCCTGTGCAATCTCGTAAAATAAAAAATAGATAGGAAAAGGTGCATCTTCCGGGTAAGCTAACCGAGATCTAACCCTTGTTGTCATCGAGAAGCGAAATTTCTTTCTTGTGTGAAAATAGTTTTTTTTATCATGCTCTCCAAGGCCGTATTCCACAAAAACAACAACAGAAACACCCCCAATCCTCCTTCTGAACATTACAATATGTTTTGCTAGACCATTTGGTTAAAAGTTTCCTTACTAAGTAAGAGGTCTTGAGTTTAAGTCTCTCTTTTGTTACTTTTTTTTGAAAAAGTTTATGCTAAAATTGTAAAGTGTATTTCACTTCAAGTATAAAAGTGAATCACTATAAGTAGCTTTAATATTTTATTTGAGTTATTTATTTTGCATGCAACTTTTATTTGTAAAAGTGAGCCCCACTTCTCTTTATAAAAGTGGGTCACTTCATGAAGCAACTTACACTACCACGTGGTCCTTTGGTTACCATTTATGCCTTTTTTAAAAAAGGGCATAACTCTTACATCCGAAGTCCGTTTTCAGTGCCATTTCTTTTTAAACCACATAACTTTTCGAGATATTTCCATTCATATCATTAGTTTCATTTTTTAAATTAGTATTATCTGCATATTTAATATGGCTTCTACAAGTAATCTCTTACTTACGAGCACTAACTACTTCCAATGGAAATCCCATATGGAGGATTTATTAAGAAGTAAAGGCTTGTACCGGATTACCTTGGGAAAGGAAACAACACCCACTGATGCTGATAAGAAAGCCAAATGGGATAATAGGAATGATGAAGCACATGGATTAATCAAAATGTCCATCTCTCTTGATTCAAGGTTCCACCTTCAATCAATTGATAAACCCAAAGAAGATTGGGAAAATATTGAATCTGTGTTTGGTAAACACAATATTATTCGAGCACAACAGTTAGAAAATCAAGTACTAACTTTGAGTCCAAGTGATTTTTCTTGCATTGAAGACTATCTATCTAAGTTTAAAACACTCATAACTTTATGTGAACAATGTAAGATAAAGATAGACGAAGATCGTTGCATCTATTTTATTCTTTCTAAGCTAGGTAGTGAATATACTGTGTTTGTATCTACCTTTTATGACATACAAGAGGCTGTAGGTGCAGATTATCAAAAACCTAGTCTTGAGAACTTTTGTGATTCTTTGATTAGAGAGAAATATAAGCTAGTACAACTTGGAGTGATCAACATTGCAGGTACCTCCAACAAAGCCATAGTTTTCCATCAAAAAGATAAACCCAAGAATCCCAAGAAGCAACATCCTCGCAAAAACAACAAGCAATATAAGGGTCCCAAATCCACTCATATAGCTTTTGCTCCTAATGGAGACAAAAGAGAAAAATATAAAAATTCGAATACTAACAGACATTGCAACTTTTGTGATAAAGATGGCCATGATGACTCCAAATGTTTCAAGAAGATGGCATCTTTAGAAGTAGTGATGAAGAAGCACAACATCACTATTGATTCTACTACTTCTTCTTCTTCTCATGGACATGCACTTTCTTCTTCTGGTTTCTCCTTCAATACAAATTCTACTTGTACTTCTACTTCTGATGAGTGGCTTATTGATTCTGGAGCATCCTATCATATGGCTAAGGATTGATACAGGTGGACATCGGTGGCCACCCACCTTTTCCGACTGGCTCAAAACAGTTTTCTGGCAATTTTGGCAATTTACTATTTTTAGCAGGTTTTAACTTCCGGGGCCATTTTGAGGGCCTAAATGAATGTTTTTTGAGATAGATGTTCTCAATGATATCCAAAAGAATAATTGATCCCCCAAAATGAATCTCCTCGAAAATACCTTTCCAACGAGCTATCACATGTCTAAAATGGAGATAGTATGCAAAAGTTACGACCCCGGGAAGTTGATGTACTAACTTACCCAAACGGGGCCCACATGACTTTTGGCGCTTCATCTCCTAGGGTTAGGTTTTTGGAT
>JZKD02S1695555.1:114070-128387 GCA_000966675.3 Picea glauca | reverse complement strand
CAACACTCTCTCATGTTATGGTGGGTCTTACTTTGCGACTGTTGCAGTTCTTTTTGTCATTTGCCGAAGACCTCTGAACTTGGTAGGGCCATCAATGCCCACATCATCGTCGCTGATTATTACAGTGATCATTGTCTGTTATTCAGAGTATGTTCCATTGCAGAATTGTCTTCTGCCTTTATCATTTACCGCCCCCAAGGGCGCTGCAGTTGTCTACACCAACACTTCCGTCATCTTTTTTCAGAGTTACATCACACGAGCATGGGGCATGCCCGCCTCGTTTGTACATAGTTGTATATTTTTTTTCATGCACGTCTCTCAGAAGGTCGAGATATTGGTTCCTTTTTCCTCCAACGGATTGCTCTGACCGGTCCCACTCTTGCTTTCCCTTACAACCACATTCTCAGTAGAAGAAACATTGATGGATTTCGTCTATACGTATGCTCCTAACCTCATCCATCAGGGGGCATCTGTTATCACTGAAATTTCGTCTGCACATGGCGATAAGAACTCCACATCATCAAAACAACAGTGAAGTCACTCATGGCACTGAATTAGTTTCACAGCACTCCAGAAGGGAAAAAAACTATACAAAGTAACCAAAAATTGAAGGGCGCTTTACATCAGCTTGATGCGCGCGCACATGCGCGGGGAAAAAACGTGTTACTAGCGCATGCGCGCATGACGCGCAACTGTCAACACAAAAACCCGCGCATCTGCTAATACGGTGCATTAATTGCATAAGTCGACCTCCTGACCGCCCACAGACCGGCCCCCAAGATGATTTGACCCTCAAATCAGATCCGGCTCTGCAAAATCGGCGGATCAATGACCTAAATAAACCCTAATGCACCCCTATTCACACTTGGAGAAAGTTATGGGACCGCTAGTGAAGTTGCTATAAAAGGCCATGAGGGTACACTATTTTAGTAGGGAATTCGAAGCAATGTTATGCTTTCCAGATGATTCAGAGCTCAGCCTTTGACAAACAATCCATCAACGGCATAACCCAGAGTTCTTTCACCACTCAGTTCAGTTCTATTTATTTTGTAAGGAAAGCATTGTGTTGAGGGCCCCGAAGAGCCTTCCGCTGGAGGGAGAAGGAACCCCTGTCTCTTTCTTCAGCATGTTCTCTGGTTTCATTAATATACCAAGCCTGGAACCATTGACGACCCCCATGTCTTATGTTTGATGTTTTTGTTTATTTTCGCAGTGTTATTTGCTTTCAGTTGATAGTTAGATTGTATTCAGTTTTGTTTTCTGTTAACCCCATGCTGCCACAGATGTTCTGCCCTGATGAACCCAACAGGGTATGCAGAGCGGTCTCCATTTTGCTCACCTGGTGATCATTTGAACGCGAACAACTGGTAGTCAACAGTGGGAGTATCAGATTCATCAGACTCAATTAGTGATAAAAATTCACCATTTGAACATTCAGAAACCATTTCCCATTCGACAGGATCATATCCTATTTGGAAGAGATCCATTATCTTCGTTTGAAATTTGGTTTTCTGACGCAGAGGACACTGAGAAGCCCAGTGGCCATGCTTTTTACAGATAAAGCAAGTTGTTTTTCTTGCTTGAGTTGGTCTTGACCAGCGTTTAAAATAGGTTTTTCTAGGTCTTTGGGTGTTTTTAGTAAATCTTTTAGGAAACTTATTTGTAAAAGAACTGAATTTGTTTTTCCTAGAGCATTTAAAACAACCACAATCTCTCTTACAAGAGTCTTTCTTTTTATTCTGTTTCTGACAACCAAAGTGATATGTTTCAGCAAAAGTATCACAGATACTTGAGTGAAACGCTAATTGTTTTTTAATAGATTTGTTTGTCTGTCTTCTTAGACATTCTTTCTATAGGGCTGTGACTATATGTTCATGTAATCCTGCTAAAGAAAGTTCTTCTAGACTGATTTCCATGGTTTCTAGTCTTTCTCTAACAAGATCAGGATTTTTTCCAGGCATGGCAGAAAGATATTTTCTTAGATATGCCACATTGTCTGGATCAAGAGATTTGTATAAAAGATCCTGCATAGTACATAAAAATTATGGCAACTGAGAGACATGACATAGTCGTTGATTCATAAACAAATCTGCATAATGTTCAGAATCTATTTTGGTGCTATCATAGAATTCATGTACTACTGCTTTGATAAGCTCTTTGATTGGATTATCATGGTTCATTATTCTCAGCTTATCAGCTTCATTGACTCTATCCCACCAGAGTCCTAGGTTTCTAGTGAATCCCCAAGTTAGTCTGAGGGCTAACTCATTCCAGGCAATTCTGTTTCAAAATATCATCTTTTGAGTTTTTGCCCAAGCCTGCCATTTCTGAAATATGATCATCATCTCATTACGAGATCTGCAATTCAGATTAGACACAGGGGCTAGTTCTATGTTTTCTCTGCTAAAAGAAACATGTTCAGAAGTATTTGCTGCATCAAATGGGACATTTTTACTGGAACCATATTTAGCATTGCACCACTTTTCCCATGCAGATTGGAAAGGATTTCCTCCCACATCATCATCAATAGATCTAGGTGTATTAACTGTTGAGCTTCCTACTTCATCTATCCCTTTTATGAAAGTGACTTGAGGGATAGTCTTTTGATGTTCAGATTTAACTTCTTCTTCTAAAGAAGAGAATTGTGATTTGACTAAGTCTAGCTTTTCTTGTGCTATCAAGACAACTTGAGCTATCCTTGAAAGAACCGGATTAGTCATTTCTATAGCTAGTTGATTCAGAGTCAAATATTTCTGATCTTTGGTAGAAGTAGAAACTGTTCCAAACCATTTGTAAGAAGCTTGTTTTTCTAGCTCATCATATTTGATAGGAGATGAAGGGGCTTTCTCCTTATCATGGGATTCTTTCAGACTATGTATTGCAGTCTGAATAGTATGTAATTTCTCTAGAATATGTACAAGTTGAGATTTGAGAGTCTCTTGATTTTGTTCAAGATTATCAATCTCAGAATGTAGACCATTCATGTGTGATTTGGTCTGTATGATGTCTTGTGCCATATCATCGAGATTTTAAGCAAGACAGACAGATTGATAATTTGCATAATTCTGTAACCTCACAACATCTTGATATTTCTTAGCATCTGTTTTTCTATATTTAATAAAGTCTAGGTCTGCTACTAAGTTATTCTTGAAAGAGGGAGTGTGATTCCCATGTCCAAGACTTCTTTGAGGTAGTGTGGCAGACTTGTCTTTGTCTCCTCTAGGCAAAGTATAGTTAATCATATTGATAAGAGGGACTGCGACTTCTTGACATTCAGAACAATCAAAATGTTGTCCATTGTGTTGAACTTTGGACTGATAGGTTCTGAAGTTTTTATGAGCAGATGGAATATGCTTCATAGGAGGTTTACCTGAACACTTTTCTTGAGAAGGGATGCCCTTTTGGAAAAAATAACAGTTCTCTGAACCCTTTTGGTGAAACAACAAATGATCATCTAATTTGGATCTACTGGAGACTGGTTTATATACAAGGTTTCGGTAAGGAGTGGATGAAGAAGATGATGTACTTCTTCTAGGATATGAATCTGAAGTACTTGTATTTAAGGAAGACATCTGTCTTTCAAGGTCAGGAACACTTAGACTTTGGGATCCTCCTATTCTCAAAACCTTTTCTCCTGATTCATTCTTATCCATTATCAATTGGTGTTCTTTAGCTGGTACTATTTTAGTTTGCACAGGCTGATAGTCTGCTGACCATTCACCTGGCATTGTTAATTTAGCAAATCCTAAGGTGAGAGGTGTGACATTTCCCGGACCAAACACCATGCTTTTGTTTGTTGCGCATTGGATAAGCTTTGGATTTAAGGCTGGCATTGTCGTAGTTACAAACCTAAGACAGATTGTGGTATGTAACTGGGCAATTTCTGAGGATTCTGCCATGTCAAAACCAGAAAATTGGACATAACCTTGAAGCAAAGAGGAAATATATGGATGAGTCAAAAAAACTTGGAATTGGGGTAACACTGATGACTAGACTGGTCTGTTATGCAGAGGAGATCGGAAGCCTGAGATTATAGCATTTGACAACTGATTATGACGTGAATCTATTATGAAACTTAAAACTGAGGTGTTTAGACCTGGTCTAACAAGAGGATTTATTCTGAATTGGATCAGACCAATATGAACAAATTTAAACCCATGTTCTAATCCCCAATCTATATCAGATTGTTGAATCAGAGAGATTTGATATACACCCTATCCTAAAGATAAAGGAACATTATGAGAACAATATTGGAATAGAGTGGAGGCTTTGAATTTGAACATCGGGAGATGATAGACTTTAGAAGGCTCAATTTTAGGCATTCTCCAATTTACATCAGGTTCATATTCTTGGGTGACTAGTCTAGTATTATATAAGGATTTAGACTCAGAGGAGTTACTAAGAAAATGCTTATACCATTTTCTTGATTTATATGAGACAACAGAGGACAAATCATAAGATGCAGACAATCCTTTTTGTGAATCCATCGTCAACTACTGCAACTTCTGGCGATATATTAAGATTATAGGCAAGTAAATATAGCAAGCGAAAAGATCCTACTTACTATGGGAAAAGAACTATGCATCTCTCCATGCCTTCCTCGGCTTCAATGGTTGTCTTACTGTCCTACAACAATCGCTAGAGACCGCAGTCAAGAGATCACTTCACCTGCTACTGGACATTTACACATCTCACAATCATATATCCCATATACAAGGCTCACATCAGATATACTCACTCAAGAAATATCTTTGTATTATATTCATAAATTTGTCACTCGACAATTACAAAGACTCAGTACATGATCTATAACTGCACAAAAAAGTAGGGCGTTTAATCTTAGCTCTCTGTTCCGGAGAAAGAGAATGTCAGATAGGCTCCTGGCTGACTACTCAGGCAGAAACTAGCTCTGATACCAATTTACTAGAGTAGGATCTTTACAAATACATATACTCTGTTATCAGAGATATTACACTTAAGATCAGTGTTTTTCATTCACAAGGTCCCGAAGGCGAGTGAAGAGGATACACACTGCTCGACTCAAACTATAGACTTATAGACTCTTGCTCTCTTTCCTCCATGTCCCAAATGAGATCCTGAGAGCTTTATTTATACAAATTCTAGCAAGTTACTAGTAACAAGAGACTGGAAATTGTCGGTAATAAAGTAGATTCCTTCAAGTGGATGGGGCAACTGGTGGAATCCAGTTTTTATCTCATCCCTCTGAGGCTCGACCATACGGGGACCCATACCGACTTTTATAGAATGACTCGACACAAAAAAATATTCCTAGTACATAGTGGATTTTGAAATGATACCACTAGATTATTTGGATTACAAAGTGGAGTTCTATAGGAACCCACGAAACCGACGGGACACCATTGTCGGCCCATTAGACATGAAATTGAAATAATTGCAATACAGACATTTTCATGGCTCATGGCCCATCATGCTTCCATCCAATTATTTATGTTATGTTCAGCTATGGAATCAAATGAGTCACTGCTATCGTAGTTGAAGTGACTGCTGGGAGGCAATCCATGGATATCTGAAAAAGGTGGAAGTCCACTAAAATATTTGTAGAATGGTGATCCTTGCATTGCAGGAATGAGATCATCATCTGGTACGCAGAGGTCGCCATAGAATTCACTGGTTACCTTGTAATTCTGAGGATTTGGTGGATTGGAGTTTTCATAAATCAACTCACTTCCTTGAAAGGATAAATTAAAAACAAACCATGCATTGTAGTGTGCTGCTTCCTCAACTTCTGCACGTAACCATTGCCTGAAAGCATCTTTGATGCTACCAAAGAACTGTATGTCTTTGGGACAATAGGTCCATAGTAATAAATACAACCAACCAGACCACCAATATAGATAATCTCTTAATGTTGAACAATCAAAGAGTATCCAACAAGAGCCATCAAACTTGGTCTGAGACATTATTGCACAATAGTCTTCATATGAGATATATGGAGTATAGATATGAATATACACTTGTCCTTGGAAAGGACCTCCAGTGATTATTCCTCTAGTTATGTTCTGACTTGTTCTGAAATAACTTATAAAAGATATTAGATGATTCTATGACTGTACCTAGCTATTCAAAATATTTATACATGCTGGACTAGACTTTATGCAGCACTCTAGACACTCGAAACAATAAAAATATTTACAATTATTACATACAAGGATCCATTTGAATCCTGGTGGAGCATCTAGTATGCTTAAGGAGGATGAATCCATTTTATGGTTTTATCTTTAGCTTCTCTGGTGAGTAGATCAGCTATGCAATTATCTTTCCCTGGCTTATAATGGATGTCAAAGTCAAATCCATCCAGCCATAAGCTCCATATGAGAACTCTATTATTGCCATGTTCCATAAGTCTCTAATTAGTCAGCATGCCTTTCATATGATTTAAATCGGTTCTTACAATAAAATGAATAGGTTTTAAAAACAATCTAAACTTCTTAATCCCATTTTTTACAGCTAATATTTCTTTATGGGATGAAGGATATTTTGATTCTGTCTCACTGAAACATCCAGAAGCATATATATAGACTTCTTCTAGCTTTGGTCCATTCTTCTGGAGCAATACAACTGCCCATGTATCATTAGAAGCATCTGTCTCTAAGATGAGATGTAATGAAATATCTGGAAGATATAACTTTGGCAGGTTCTAGATTTTCTGTTTTATTACTTGAACAACTGTTGTCATATTATTATTCCAAGGTATTACCTTACTCAGGCGCTTCTGAAGTATCCTTACATCTTTAGCCTGGTTTTCATAGAACCGTCTAATGTAATTTAGACAACCTAGGAATCTTTGCAACTGCTTTTGATCCAGAATCTCATCTGGAAATTCAAAGAGTTTCTTCAACACATGTTCCTGTAACTCAACTGCTCCCTTGGAAAGAATAAGTCCTAAATATTCAATTCTTGTCTGAGCCCAACAAATCTTAGACTTGCTCAAAACCAAACCATGAAGGAACAATAGATCATATAATGTCTTCAAATTCTGTACAAGATATTTGGTATCATAAGAACAAACAAGAAGATCGTCTATATGTACAATGACAAAATTCAAATGTTTAAAGATATCATCCATCCTTTTCTGGAATTCCGAGGGCGCATTTTTCATTCCAAAGGGCATGACTCTCCATTGGTATTTTCCATTAGGTACAGCAAAATCTGTTCTGTACCTGTCTTTAGGAACTATCCCTATTTGCCAGAATCCACTCTTTAGATCAAACTTACTGAAGATGTTGCATTTACCAATCTTAGAGAAAAGCAATTCTTTAGAAGGGAGAGGAAATATTATAGGAAGTAGAACTTCATTTAAAGTTCTGTAATTTATAACCATTCTAGGCTTTCCTCGCTTCTGTTCGCTATGTTTATTCACATAAAATGTTGGGAAAGCCCAAGGGCTTCTGCTTGGTTCTATTAGCTTTCTCTCTAGGAGTTATTTTATCTCCTGCTGGAAATATTCAATTTCTCTGGGAGACATATGGTTGGCTGAGGCCTTTTGTGGTTTCGCAACATAATCTTCTCTATAGGGAAGACTGACAAAATATTGTTCCCTTGTCCAGAAAGCATTAGGATGATCTGATGTACAGTATTTTTCTATCTTTTCTTTAACATCCTTAATTTCTTCTAATCCATGTTTTGTTGCATTGTTTATTATCTTCTAGATCCGGACTAATTTCTCAGCAGTATCTTCTATCTGTGGGTGAGATTTATTTACTGCAATCTTTGATTCATAAGAGGACTTACTAGGGATTGTTATAAATTTTCCCAAAATTGTAATTTGTACAGAATTACTTCCTATTGTAAATGGAAAACATCTATTTATAAAATCTTGTCCAAGCAAGATATCTTCTCAGGTGTCGAAGCAATAGAGATTGACAACTACCTTGGCTCCTTGTATGATGACTGGAAAGTCAGGGGCAAAAGACTGAATTCTGATCTTAGTCTTATTTACTGCTCTGAAAGCAATGTCAATAGGCTGCCAGTAATAGGATGGTATTGCTCCATATTTTTCACATGAGTTCATAGCACCTGTATCAAGTTGTGCATCCAATGTATACTGTAGATATCCTAAGACATTTATATCCATAGAAAATACTAGTCTATATTCAAAACCATTAATTTGTCTAGACTCACTAGTCTCAATTTTTGCGTCATGACCAAACATTTCTCAGTGCCATTGTTTATCTCTTTTATTTCTGAGAAAGTTTAGTTCTTCCTTTTCCATTTTGATATTTTTCTATAGCTTAGCCATTACATTTTCTTTTTCTTTTATTGATTCTTGTAAATGTTGGATAGTTTTGTCTAGAGAATCTTGTTCTTGTTCTTCTTCTCTTATATCTTTTAGAGAGTTCTCTACCTTCTTGCCGTTAGGTTTAGATGAAGTGAAATCAGAATCTTTTGGTGTGTAATCCTGAATATTCACCACACTTGGTTGCTGGTGTCTAGCAATTTGAGAAGAGAGAAGAGCAATCTGAGCTTGGCATATTTTGGAGAGTTGAAACTGTCCAGGGGTTAACCTATTCAGTTTCTGTTCTAAGACAGACCTATGATGAAAAAGAGAGGGGAGGTCTGAAAAGGTTGACATCATTTTAATGTCCAGAAAATTCATAGTATCGGTGATTTGTGATTGATCAGTATCAGACTGGTAGTCAACAGTGGGAGTATTAGATTCATCGGACTCAGTTAGTGATAAAAATTCACCATCTAAACATTCAAAAACCATTTCCCATTCGGCAGGATCATATCTTGTTTGGAAGAGATCCATTATCTTTGTTTGAAATTTGGTTTTCTAAAGCAGAGGACACTGAGAATCCTAGTGGCCAGGATCTTTACAGATAAAGCAAGTGGTTTTTCTTGCTTGAGTTGGTCTTGACCTGCGTTTAAAATAGGCTTTTCTAGGTCTTTGGGTGTCTTTACTAAATCTTCTAGGAAACTTTTTTGTAAAAGAACTGGATTTGTTTTTCCTAGAGCATTTAAAACAACCACAATCTCTCTTACATGAGTATTCCTTTTTATTCTATTTCTGACAACCAAAGTGATATGTTTCAGCAAAAGTATCACAAATACTTGAGTCAAACCCTAATTGTTTTTTAACAGATTTGTTTGTTTGTTTTCTTAGACATTCTTTCTGTAGGGTTGTGACTATATGTTCATGTAATCGTGGTAAAGAAATTTCTTCTAGATTGATTTCCATGGTTTCTAGTCTTTCTCTAACAAGATCAGGAATTGTTCCAGGCATGGTAGAAAGATATTTTCTTAGATATGCCACATTGTCTGGATCAAGAGCTTTGTATAAAAGATCCTTCATAGTACATAAAAATTATGGTAACTGAGAGACATGACATAGTCGTTGATTCATAAACAAATCTGCATAATGTTCAGAATCTATTTTAGTGCTACCATAGAATTCATGTACCACTGCTTTGATAAGCTCTTTGATTGGATTATCATGGTTCATTATTCTTAGCTTATCAGCTTCATTGACTCTATCCCAAAAGAGTCCTAGGTTTCCAGTGAATCCCCAAGTTAGTCTGAGGGCTAACTCATTCCAGGCAATTCTGTTTCGAATTATCATCTTTTGAGTTTTTGCCCAAGCTTGCCATTTCTGAAATATGATCATCATCTCATTACGATATCTACCATTCAGATTAGACACAGGGGCTGGTTCTATGTTTTCTCTGCTAAAAGAAGCATGTTCAGAAGTATTTGTTGGATGAAATGGGACCTTTTTACTGGAACCATATTTAGCATTGCACCACTTTTCCCATGCATATTGGAAAGGATTTCCTCCTACATCATCATCAGTAGATCTAAGTGCATTAACTGTTGATCTTCCAGCTTCATCTATCCCTTTTATGAAAGTGACTTGAGGGATAGTCTTTTGATGTTCAGATTTAACTTCTTCTTCTAAAGAAGAGAATTGTGATTTGACTAAGTCTAGCTTTTCTTGTGCTATCAAGACAACTTGAGCTATCCTTGAAAGAACAGGATTAGTCACTTATGTCGCTAGTTGATTCAGAGTCAAATATTTCTGATCTTTGGTAGAAGTAGAAACTGTTCCAAACCATTTGTAAGAAGCTTGTTTTTCTAGCTCATCATATTTGATAGGAGATGAAGGGGCTTTCTCTTTATCATAGGATTCTTTCAGACTATGTATTGCAGTCTGAATAGTATCTAATTTCTCTAGAATCTGTACAAGTTGAGATTTGAGAGTCTCTTGATTTTGTTCAAGATTATCAATCTCAGAATGTAGACCATTAATGTGTGATTTGGTCTGTATGATGTCTTGTGCCATATCATCCAAATTTTGAGCAAGATAGACAGATTGATAATTTGCATAATTCTATAACCTCACAACATCTTGAGATTTCTCGGCATCTGCTTTTCTATATTGAATAAAGTCTAGGTCTACTACTAATTTATTCTTGAAAGAGGGAGTGTGATTCCCAGGTCCAAGACTTCTTTGAGGTAATGTGGCAGACTTGTCTTTGTCTCCTCTACGAAAAGTATAGTTAATCATCTTGATAAGAGGGACTGCAACTTCTTGACATTCAGAACAATCATAATGTTGTCCATTGTGTTCAACTTTGGACTGATAGGTTCTGAAGTTTTTATGAGCAGATGGAATATGCTTCACATGAGGTTTACCTGAAGACTTTTCTTGAGAAGGGATGCCCTTTTGGAAAAAATAATAGTTCTTTGAATCCTTTTGGTGAAACAACAATTGCTCATCTAATTTGGATCTACTGGAGACTGGTTTATATACAAGGGTACTGGAGACTGGTTTATATACAAGGGTAAGGAGTGGAGGAAGAAGATGATGTACTTCTTCTAGGATATGAATTCGAAGTACTTGTAGTTAAGGAAGACATCTGTCTTTCAAGGTCAGGAACTCTTAGACTTTGGGATTGTCCTATTCTCAAAACCTTTTCTCCTGATTCATTCTTATCCATTATCAGTTGTTGTGCTTTAGTTGGTGCTATTTTAGTTTGCACAGGCTGATAGTCTGCTGACCATTCATCTGGCATTGTTAATTTAGCAAATCCTAAGGTGAGAGGTGTGACATTTCCCAGACCAACCACCACGCTTTCGTTTGTTGCGCGTTGGATAAGATTTGGATTTAAGGCTGGCATTGTGGTAGTTACAAACCTAAGACAGATTATGGTATGTGACTGGGCAATTTCTGAGGATTTTTCCATGTCAAAACCAGAAAATTGGACATAACCTTGAAGCAAAGAGGAAATATATGGATTAGTCAACGAAACTTGGAATCGGGGTAACGTTGATGACCAGACTGGTCCATTATGCAGAGGAGCTTGGAAGCTTGAGATTATAGCATCTGAAAACTGATTATGACGTGAATCTATTATACAACTTAGAACTGAGGTGTTTAGACCTAGTCTAACAAGAGGATTTATTCTGAATTGGATAAGACCAAGATGAACAAATTTAAACCCATGTTCTAATCCCCAGTCTATATCAGATTGTTGAATCAGAGGGATTTGATATACACTCTGTCCTAAAGATAAAGAAACATTATGAGAACATTATCAGAATAGAGTGGAGGCTTTGAATTTGAATATCGGGATATCATAAACTTTAGAAGGCTCAATTTCAGTCATTCACCAGTTTACATCAGGTTCATATTTTTGGGCGACTAGTCTAGTATTATATAAGGATTTAGACTCAGAGGAGTTACTAAGAAAATGCTTATACCATTTGCTTGGTTTATATGAGACAACAGAGGACAAATCATAAGATGTAGACAATCCTTTCTGTGAATCCATCGTCAACTACTACAACTTCTGGCAATATATTAAGATTATAGGCAAGTAAATATAGCAAGCGACAAGATCTTACTTACTATGGGAAAAGGACTATGTAGCTCTCCACACCTTCCTCGGCTTCAATGGATGTCTTACTGTCCTACAACAACTGTTGGAGACCACATTCAAGAGATCACTTCACCCGCTACTAGACATTTACACATCTCACAATCATATATCCCAGATACAAGGCTCGCATCAGCTATACTCACTCAAGAAATATCTTTGTATTATATTCAGAAATTTGTCACTCGACAATTACAAAAGACTCAATACATAAGCTATAACTGCACAGAAAAGTAGGGCGTTTAATCCCAGTTCTCTGTTCCGAAGAAAGAGAATGTCAGATAGGCTCCTGGCCGACTGCTTAGGCAGAAATTAGCTCTGATACCAATTTACCAGAGTAGGATCTTTACAAATACAAAGAGTCGTTAATTGTTTCTGCAAGTCGTTTTACTGGTGGTTCCTGTCCGTTGTCCAATGAATCTGTCACATGTTCAAAATAAAGAAGCTCTGGTGATTGCACGGTGACATTTTGATGTAGTGACAGTGCATTCTCAACGCATTTGGATACAAAAGACTCAGTACATGAGCTATAACTGCATAGAAAAGCAGGGCGTTTAATCTTAGTTCTCTGTTCCGGAGAAAGAGAATGTCAGATAGGCTCCTGGCCGACTGCTTAGGCATAAACTAGCTCTGATACCAATTTATCAGAGTAGGATCTTTACAAATACAAAGAGTCGTTGTTAATTGTTTCTGCAAGTCGTTTTAGTCGTGGTTCCTGTCCGTTGTCCAATGAATCTGTCACATGTTCAAAATAAAGAAGCTCTGGTGATTGCACGGTGACATTTTGATGTAGTGACAGCACATTCTCGACGCATTTTGATACAAAAGACTCAGTACATGAGCTATAACTGCACAAAAAGTAGGGCGTTTAATCTTAGTTCTCTGTTCCGAAGAAAGAGAATGTCAGATAGGCTCCTGGTCGACTGCTTAGGCAGAAACTAGCTCTGATACCAATTTACCAGAGTAGGATATTTACAAATACAAAGAGTCGTTAATTGTTTCTGCAAGCCGTTTTACTGGTGGTTCCTGTCCGTTGTCCAATGAATCTCTCACATGTTCAAAATAAAGAAGCTCTGGTGATTGCACGGTGACATTTTGATGCAGTGACAGTGCATTCTCAGCGCATTTTGATACAAAAGACTCAGTACATGAGCTATAACTGCACAGAAAAGCAGGGCATTTAATCTTAGTTCTTTGTTCCGGAGAAAGAGAATGTCAGATAGGCTCCTGGCCGACTGCTTAGGCAGAAACTAGCTCTGATACCAATTTATCAGAGTAGGATCTTTACAAATACAAAGAGCCATTGTTAATTGTTTCTGCAAGTCGTTTTACTGATGGTTCCTGTCCGTTGTCCAATGAATCTGTCACATGCTCAAAATAAAGAAGCTCTGGTGATTGCACGGTGACATTTTGATGCAGTGACAACACATTCTCGACGCATTTTGATACAAAAGACTCAGTACATGAGCTATAACTACACAAAAAAGTAGGGCGTTTAATCTTAGTTCTCTGTTCCGAAGAAATAGAATGTCAGATAGGCTCCTGGCCGACTGCTTAGGCAGAAACTAGCTCTAATACCAATTTACCAAAGTAGGATCTTTACAAATACAAAGAGTCGTCGTTAATTGTTTCTACAAGCCGTTTTACGAGTGGTTCCTGTCTGTTGTCCAATGAATCTGTCACATGTTCAAAATAAAGAAGTTCTGGTGATTGCACAGTGACATTTTGATGCAATGACAGCGCATTTTGATACAAAAGACTCAGTACATGAACTATAACTGCACAGAAAAGCAGGGCGTTTAATCTTAGTTCTTTGTTCCGGAGAAAGAGAATGTGAAATAGGCTCCTTGCTGACTGCTTACGCAGAAACTAGCTCTGATACCAATTTACCAGAGCAGGATCTTTACAAATACAAAGAGCCATTGTTAATTGTTTCTGCAAACCGTTTTACTGGTGGTTCCTGTCCGTTGTCCAATGAATCTGTCACATGTTCAAAATAAAGAAGCTCTGGTGATTGCACGGTGACATTTTGATGCAGTGACAGCGCATTCTCAGCTAGTATACCCTGCTGCGTATATCTGCCCTTATTCTCAGCTAGTATACCATTGCTAGTGGGTGCTTATTACTTCATGGCAAATCCGTCCAAATAATCTTACTATTTTTTAATGCGTATTATACTTTGCCAGCCTGACTGAGCCTTGGCCAACAATGATCACTCTACCCTTCACCCTGGTACATTTATATTTCCTTTTTTTAAAGCTACTATATATATATATATATATTTTTAATTCAAACCTTTTTAGAAATAAATATATAGTTTGATATTCAGACTAATTCAAACTTTTTTAGAATTAATTATATAGTTTCAGTATTCAGAGTTATATATTATAGTTTCA
>JZKD02S1695555.1:66561-80564 GCA_000966675.3 Picea glauca | reverse complement strand
AAATATTCAAATTTATAAGGATTTGATATAGTTTTTATAAAATTTTGGCGATTTTTAAGGTAAAATAATTTTATCCTATGGAATTTGGTCGAATCATTTTTAAAATAGCGAATCTCGTTTTTGGAAAAACCATGGAAAATTAGCCCATGAACGAAATTTAGCCCCTAAAATCATCCATGCAACCAACAAAATATATTAACTTTAGGAAGAGAAGGACCAAACCATATTTCCTTCCAAATATTTGACACTGGGAGGCCATGAACGTAAGTTTGAAAGAGACAGCAACCTGCTTTAACTGAGTAGATTGAGGATCCCATCTGTGAGTGTCAGATTTAAGGAGATTAATGGTAGCACAACTAGCCAACATATTGAAAAAGAGGGAGGACAAAGGGCGAAGATGGACATGGGTGTCTGGTGGTTTCCAATTTATCTAATCATCGTTAGGGGCCCAGGTGCAGAAGTCTTTGAGAAGTAGGATTCCTTTGGAGTACCACCATTCTTTCAAGGGGCAAAGAGAATATTAATTTTCCATTGGTTCAAGATCCAGAATGCGATCAGTCCAAACATTAATTTGATCTCCATTTCCCGAGGGCCAGGAGAGTTTAGTTTTAATGAGATGGGAAGAGTGTTTCAGGAGATGCCAAATTGGGGAGCCAGGGAGATGGGGAGGGGAGACATCCAGACATCATAGTCTTGAAGAGTTGAAGTATTTGAAAATAAGAGAATATTTCCACCATTCCGAAGGCCCAAAGATTAGATGCCAAGCAATATTTTCTCCTAGAGATGTCTTCATTAGGATAGGGTCTCTAATAGCTAAGCCTCCTTTATTGAGAAGTTGAAAAACATGCTTCCAATTAAGAAGATGAAATTTTTTTGTGTCAATTTTCCCACTGGTCCAAAGGAAACTTCAGGGAGATTTGGATATTTTTTCAAGAGTGTCTTTTGGGGCAAGTAAGCCAGAACATTGAAAGATGGATAGTGAAGAGAGAATAGACTTGAGAAACATTGTTTTTCCATCCAGGTTGAGCTAGTGCCCTCCCAACTTTGTATCCTTGAGAGAATTTTATCAATGATGCCCTTCCAGGAAGTTGTACCATAATAATTTAGGAAGATAGGCATACCTAGATATTTGAAGTGGGTCCATGTAGTGATGGCAGGAAATCCAGAGATTCTGGATATATGATATTTGATATGCCCTAGTACATTCCACCCATAGATCTTACATTTAGTTGAGTTCAATTTACCTCTAGAATCAGAGAGGAAGGAGTCTAGAACTTTATGAAAACATTTGGCGATGATTGTAGTAGTCGTCCTGAGAAGAAGAGTGTCATCTGCAAATTGGGAGTGATTTATTTCCTTGACCCCTCTCACAATTAGTAACCCGACAATCCTTCATATCCTTCTTTCTTCTTCCATATTTCAAATGAGAGAATTTTCTAAAAGGATATAGAGAAAGGGGGAAAGGGGGCATTATTTTCTAAGGCCTCTTCTTTCCCTAAAGAACAGGGAAGGAAGACCGTTCATCAGGGGGGATATCCAAGAGGAGCCAATGCATGCCTTGATATAGTTGATGAAATTTTTAGAGAAACCATAGGATTTGAGAACCGAGAATAGAAATGAGTGTTTGAATCAGTCAAAAGAGTTCGCCATATCCATTTTCATGACCATTCATGGATCTTTACTTTTCATGCTGGAATGGATGGCTTCTTGAACAAGCACTATATTTTCTATGATTTGTTTGTATTTTAGGAAGCCTCCCTAATTTTCAGAGATGAGCTTGGATAACAGAGGTTTCAAGCAGTTTGCTATGATTTTTGTGTGAATTGTATAGGAGAAATTGAAAAGGGAGATGGGGAGAAAGCAGGATAAATTAGAGGGGTTTGAATCTTTGGGAATGAAGGCTAATAAGGTTGAGTTTGTGGCACCTCCCAGTTTCTGTTTTTGTAAAGTGTAGTTTAACCTTTTCTCGAGATCTCTCTTTATAATAGCCTAGTGGAAGCAATATAATCTTATTGAAAACCCATCAGGCCCAAGGGATTTTTCTATATCCATGTCCCATACTTCTTTGACTATATCTTCTTTAGTTATATCCTTGACTAACTGACTATTTTCATGCTTAGAGACGATATTTGGAATATTGTCTAGCATTAATTGTATGTCCTCATTTGGTCCTTCATCATTTGGTTGTAGATAAAGAGATTCAAAGTGTTGAGAGGGTCCTTCCTTAATTTGTTCAAAAGTTTCAAGTCGTTTCCCAGTACTTGACGGGATGGAAGTGACTGTAGTTTTTTTCCTCTGCTTTTGTCCTTGTTTGTGAAAAAATGAAGTATTTGAATCCCCTTCTTTTAACCATAAACTTCTTGACTTCAATATCCAATGTTCCTCTTTTATGCGCAAAGAGTGATGAATTTCTTGATTATCTTATTTTTCTTTATTCAAAAGTGTTTTAGTGACTTCTTCTTCTTTTAATCGTTGTTGAATACTAGACATTTTTTTGACTATTTCAAGTGTTTCTTGATGTAGAGGGATAAAGGAAGATTTCACCCATTCTTTGAGAGATTTTTTTACTACCTTTATCTTGCTTTCCCATATGTAATCGGGAGACCCAGAGAAGTGGGAGGATCAGACTTGTTGGATGAAAGAAAGGATAGAAGGTTTATCTATCCAAAGGGGGTTAAAGTGGAAAGGTATGGGGCCAAAGTTTTGAGGGGTACTAAAGATCAGAGAGATAGGATTGTGGTTAGAAGTAGCTGAAGGGAGAATGTGAGAAGATATTTCTAGGGGGGAGAGGAGGAAATTATTGTTAATGAGGAAGCGATTGAGACGGGATGATATATGGAAGAGGCCAGAACACCTATTGTCCCAAGTATATTTTTCTTTGGAGGGTTTGACATCCCGAAGATCCCAATCTGAGATGAGGTTGGTTAGGTTCTCAAAGAAAGGATCTTTGATTTTGGTACCTCCTTTTTTTTCCCCTGAGTTAATATGGGTGTTGAAGTCACCTCCAATTATGCATGAGGAAAGATCAATATATTTTTTTAGCATGGAGAGAGAGTTCCAACATGAGGTTTTATCCATGTAGGAATTGGGCATATAGACATTAATAATTGAAATTCTATTACTAGAATCTCTATTTTTAAGAACAATTAGAAGATGATGTTGGGTATTTAGAGTTACCTGAAGATTCTAGTTCTTATTATCCAAGAGAGTGGTGATTCCATCGAAGGCACCTAAGAACTTACAATGATTCCACCACAAAATTTGAATTTTTTTTTGTTGTTTCTAAAACAATTGACACCTCCATTTTTTTCTCATGGAGGAGGATTACAAAAGGTTTGGAAAGGGATTTGAGATCTTTTAGGGATTCAACTTTGTATTTATTACCAAATCCCTTACAATTGTAGGAGAGGGAATTCTTTGGTGAGGGGTGGAGGAGGCTCGGCTGCCAGAAACTGGTAGATCAGGACCTATATTTCCTCCTCTATGGGTTGAAGTGTACATCGATCTTTCTATAGAATGTTTCTTTCCTTGGGCCTTCTCTTTTGATGCCACTTCTTCTCTTACTTCTTTGTTAGATCTGCATCTAGATTTTCTGGTTTTTTTCGGATGGAGTTCCCCTTGTTCCATTTCTTGGTTAGCTTGTAATTTTGAAGGAGATTGTCGAGGTTCTTGCAAATCCTCTTCTTGAATGACTTCATGGAATATTTCCTCTTCTCTTGATTCTTCAACTATTCTTTCTAGGACTGAAGGGGAGGAATGAGCTAAAGGCTCCAACACTAGACCAATAGGATGGGTTTGCTTTGAAGATGGCTCACCCAAAATTTCAAAGGAATTTTGAGAGGGAGAGGGGGTGATGAGGGTGGAGGGATTAGGGGTGGACTTCTTAGGAAGGGTCTTTTCAATAGGAATTTGGAGAGAGGATCTCTCTTTAAGGGAGGATCTTGAAGATCCGGGGGTGGAAACTACTCCTTTATCTATATTATCTTTCTTTCTGACTTGTTTGCATCCTTCTTGTTGTTGTGAGGCCTCTATTTCTTGTGCTTGTTTCTTATTGGGACAATTTTTGGCAAAGTGACTGTAATCATGGTAGGTCTTGCATTTAAATGAGGGTTGTTCGTAATCTAGCTTCTGAATATAGGTCCAATCGTCCAACTTTATCTTTATTGCTTCTGGAAGCCCTTTTTCCATATCTACCTCCACACAAATCCTAGCAGAATAATACATACTCGACTTGGGTTCAACTCTATCAATACAATTTCCCAAAATATCTCCAATACTTTTTAAAAATCCATTTCACCAACAATGAAATGATAAGTATGGGAGTCGTACCCAAATCAGAATGACTGAGGGAATGTCATTTTCTGGGTCAAAATCTGGGGTCCATTTGTTTAAGTATAAACCTATGGGGCCGAAAAAATAAGGGTTGTTCCTAAAATGAGATCTTTGTCCTCTTTTAGCTTAAAGTAAAAAATGTAGAAGCCCTTACCCAAAAAAAAGTGATTCATGTGTCCCTATATCAGAGGATGTCAGTTCCGCTCAATCCAAAGATCTATTTGACGAGAAGATGGCCATAACCCCATGAATTGACCCATGAGTGATCTGGAGTCAACGAAGAGGGATTTTCTTCGAGCGGATAAGTGAGGAATAACCACTTCCAGAATTTGACCCCGTTTTTTCATGAACTGAGAATACGTTGGGCGAGATGGTGGGATTTACAAGGATCCAACCAAAGTCTTGAAGGAAATGACTTCTTCGTCAAAATTCTGGGGAGGGTCCAGATCTAGAGAGGCCATTGAGGCATGGCCGAGACAACACACTAGGAGGGAAATGATCTAGGGTTTCCATAGCACTTGGGCTCCATCTACCTAGACGAAAGGAATTTTTTTCTCTAATAGTACCCACCACCCTTATCCTCATAATACTTGCATTTAAAAAAATATATGATTATAAATAACATTATCATCTATATTTTTAAGTTTTAATAATTAAATGATGTATAAGATTATAAATATTAATATAGTCTTTGTTTTAAAGTTTAAAAAAAAAATAGGATATATGATTATAAGGTGGGAGGTAATATTAGAGAAAACATACCTCATATATGAGGGTGATGATGGAGGATAATATTAAAGAAAACATAGCATGTTTTCTATGTTGTCTCTAATATTACTCCCCACCCGATATCTTCTCTAATATATAAGGGGGGGGGGTAGGGGGTAATATTAGAGAAAACATGTGGGGGTGGGGGGAAATATTAGAGGAAACATAGCACTTTTTCTCTAATATTACCCCTCACCAGATATTAAAGAAAACATAACATGGTTTGTGTTTGTGTGGGCTGACCTCCATGTTTTCTCTAATATTACCCTCTAGCCGCACCCTCATCTTTTTTTAGCCAAGAAAAAATTCCTCGAGATTATATATATTTATAAAATCATTTACAGTGCAAGATCCATCGAGCTTTTGATAATAAAAACAACACTCTCGCTGTGGAATTGTAAATACAGTCAATATGCATCCGATCAACAAAGGGCCCAAGTACAGCCAGGCAGAGAAATAGGCATGAAGGAACAACAAAGGAACAAGCAATCACTAAACTGTCAACATACAATAGCTATGTGCCAGTCTACATCATTCGAAGATATCAATGGAGGAGATGGAGCTCTCAATCCCATTATCACAATGGTAGACCGAGATTCTCCCTACCTCTTTGTTTAGGTCCCTCTTAGAAAGAGCATCCGCCTCCTTATTGTGAGTTCTGGATATGTGCTGGAAGTTGATGTCGGTGAAGAGTTTGGAGAGATCTAGCGTTTTTTCCTTCCAGCCTTCGATATGGACCGAGTGTAGCTTGCATTTTTGGTTGATCCAGTCTATAATGACTCTCGAGTCACCAAGAACTAGAATGTGATTGATAGACCAAAAAGAGGCTAAGGTGAGGGAGGCCCATAATCCCAATAGTTCAGCTTTTGTATTAGTACCCACCCCGTAGTTTAAAAGCCACTTAGTGATCCTCTTTGAATGAGATTTGAAGAAGCCTCTAGCCCCACAACATAATCCAGTGGACATTGCAGCTCCGTCGAAACAAGCAAGAGTGTATCCTTCTGTCAAATTAAAATCGCAAACTTTGTGAGGAATGGACTTAACCAAAGAAGGTTGCTAATGGAAGGTGGCCAATACTCTGTGAACAACTGCTTGAAAGGAAGGTGGGTGGTCTTCAAATATCGCTTTGTTCTACTCTGACCAAATCTGCCAGCAGATATGGATAGCCAAGCTCGGAGGAGCATATTTATGAGAGGCCCAAACTGAAAAATAGTCTGAAAAGGCAGTACCACTCTAGGAAACAGTAAGAGAATAAGACTCGATCAAAAGTTTCCAAACCTCCTTCGTAAAAGCACAGTGAACCAATAAGTGCTGTAAATCCTCAGAAGCTTGGTTGCAGAGAAGACAAATGCCAGGGACCTCCCAACCTCTGCGTCTAAGCACGTCCCAAGAAAGGATTTTCCCTCTTCCCGTGAGCCAGGTAAAAAGCTTCAGTTTGAGCGGGACCTCCCACTTCCAAATCTGTAGAATCCACGAGTTGTCCACTTCAAGTCTCAGCTAATGGAGGTAGGTGGCATAGATATTTTTTACCGTAATGGATCCCGTGGCATCCCCCCCGGCCCATAGAAGAGTATATGGTTGATCAGAGAGGGAGATACCGGCATTTTTGAGAGTAGATGTGAAACGATTCTATTCAATTGTCGTCGATCCTTCAAGGGACAGGCCTCCACTACCCAACCAACTGTCAGGAAGAGGGAGGGCACCAGTCGGTATCTTGATCTGAGCAAGAAACGTGCATTGCAAGGATGCGAGCTACGAGCTCAGTGTTGGTGAGAGAATCGACAGGTCCCCCAGCTCGAGTATCTTATCTCTGCCTACGTAAATTTCTTTTCTTGAGCCAGGTTTCCACCGTAACTGGTGGAGAATCACCTGTGAGGACACGAACAGTCCTTTCCAAAAGGGAGACGGCCCCTTCTGCAGGAGCATTGGCTTTCTGAGCCAGTCGTGGAGTAACAGGGAGCCCATATATTTATCTTTGATAATGCGGTTCCAAATACTATTGTGGGTGATATCTCTCCAGAAGGAACTAGCCAGGAGGGCTGAGTTAAAGGTGGAGAGATTCTTTAGCCCCCAACCCCCTGTCTTCCGAGGTTTTGACAGGTCTTGCCAATAGCATAGATGAAAACAGTGATTGCCTGCTTGGTCATTCCACAAAAAATTAAATGAGAGCCTTCGCAGGGTATTAATAATCCTGTTTGGGATCCACTCCAAAGACATCTAGTAGATGACGAGGCTCTCCAGAACCGATTTTACTAGGATGTAGCAGCCACCCAAAGACATCCATTTATTGCACCAGAAGCCGATTCTTTTTTCAAACAGAGCCACTAGCCACTGCCAGTCATTAGATGTGGAGGTTCCCATTTTTAGCTGGAAACCAAGGTAAGAGAAGACTTCGCTCAGGTTAATAAAGGGAAGGGGGATGGAGTCCTTGAGGAGGAGGAGTTCTGTATTAGATAGACCCCAATAGTGGACGGAGGATTTGGAGAAGTTGATGGATAAACCTGAAGCATGGTAGAAGAGCTGGAGCACTTCTTGTAAGACTAACCATTCCGCAAGGTTAGCATTCAAAAGGAGAAGAACATCGTCAACAAACATGAGATGGACGATTTTTATGCAATTTGAGACCTTTAAGCTAGAAATATGGTGATCCGTGTAGATTTTGGAGAGAAGAAGGCTAAGACCTTCCATGATCAAGATAAAAAGATAAGGGGAGAGAGGGCATCCCTGATGGAGCCCCCTTTCACTCTTGAAGAAGATAGATGGCTCTCCATTGATCATTACCGCAAAATTGGCACTGGTAACACAGGAAAGAATCCAAAGAATGAACTTGTCTCCAAAACCAACGGAGTGTAAAATTAATCTTAAGTACTCCCAATCGATGCTGTCAAAATCTTTTTAGAGGTCTAATTTCATAACCAACGCCTTTAAATTTTTCTGCTTGATGCTATGGATGCACTCGTAGGCTGCTCCAATAGCATCTTGGATTCTTCGGCCTTTCAAGAAACCCAGTTGTTCCACTGAGATGCACCTTTCAAGGAAGGGCTTAATTATGTTTGAGATCACTTTGGAGATTACCTTGTAGATGAGGTTGCACAGGGAGATCGGTCTGTAATCGCTGAAGGAGAGCGATTTGTTCTCTTTCAGAATCAAGACCAGGAAGGTGGAATTTAGGCTTCCATGAATCTTACCTTTGATACGTGAGTCTTCTACCATCTGGAGGAGATCCTCTCCTACGAGGTCAAAAAAATGGATGAAGAACTCTGACGTCCAGCCGTCAGGACCAGGGCTCCTCTCTTTCTTGAAGTGAAGCAGTATGTCCTTTAGCTCAGACAGAGTAACAGGATTGTAGAGATCGACGACTTCCTCTGTTGAGACTATCGATGGGAAAAGGTTGGCTGAGGAACACTTTTCCAGGAGGTTGTGGCTACTGGAGGCTTTGTATAGTTGTTTGAAATACGAGACAGCCTCTTCCTTTAACGCATCTTGCCCATGGATAACTTCCTCCCCGATGTTTTTGATAGACCAAATTCTCTTTTTATACCTGTTGAAGCTCGCTACTTTATGGAAGAATTTTGAATTGGAATCACCGCTTTTAAGCCAAGTTGCGCGGCTTCGGAGCCTCCATGCATTTTCTTCCGAGCATAGAATGGAGTTTCTATGCGATTCAAACAGATTTTGACTGGCTACCTCCTCCACTGTTAAAGAGGTAGTGGTCGACTTTTTAATGTAGTGTGTAATTCCAGACTCCAGCGAAACAAGACGGGACTGATTAGCTTTTTTTTTTGCATGGTACCACGACTTTGATTTGGATTTTAAGACTTTCAGTTTCCACCCTAGGCGCAACTGGGCATTTTCTTCAGTAAGAAAACAGGGATCCCTCCAGACCGATAGGACAATATCATTGTAGTCGGCATCCAAGAGCCAATGATGGTTAAACTTGAACGAAGACGTGCATAATATATCTGGAGGTCTCAGCTGGAGGAGAATAGGAGCGTGGTCAGAGAAGAAGGGGTGCTCCACCCACGAGGATGGAAATCCGGAGGATGACAAGTAGCCATCAGCAACAAGAAATCGATCCAATCTTCTGGCTATGGCATCGGGTCCAGAGCGACCGTTTCTCCATGTAGGGACCAGATGGGTCGGTAGGATATCAGTCAAATTGTTCGAGGCAAAAAGCTCTCTGTAAAATATTTTGGAAGAGCCCGACACATAGGAACCTCCCCAGTTTTCTTCTGCTGATAAAATGATATTAAGATCTCCACCTATAATGAGATTTTGTAGGGAAAGGAGGCCACTATCTTCCAGGAGCGACCAAAAGCGCTTTCTGTTCGAGCAGGGGCCGTAAAAGTTGAGAAAATCCATCTCCTATGAAGTAGCTAAGCAACAACCTAACAATAAAATGCCGCCACTTGTCAGGAAGGGTCTCAGATTGAAGAGACTGGGATCCCAAGCCTCCAGAATTACCAATGGAACTTACCACCACAGTGAACCAAGAAGGGCTAAATTGAAACACGAAATCTCTAGAGGTATGATCAGTAGTGAGGGTTTCTTTTAAAAAGATAACATCGGGCTTCGAACGCTCCAGGAGCCTTCGAAAGGAGGCAGCCTTGAGGGTGCCTCTGATCCCTCGAATATTCAGGGAGAGCACTATCATTACTTTGAACGTGCCAAGGCCTTCAACGCTCTAAGGGCCTTACCTTCCTGTGAAGGGAAGTCATAAACGTTTTTCACAGAGTTCAGAAGATCCTTTTGTTTTCTGGAACTTCGCGTCTGGAGAGGGAAGAGTTCTGTACCAATGCCTCTCAGCCAAGCAAAGACTTTAACATCTTTTTCCGGGTGCTGAGAGGTAGAGCTTCCAACCTCTGCAACTAGGTGAATGAGTTATTTTCCCCGATAAATAGATAGTTGCGGAGTGTTTTCCAGCAGAATGGTGGAGGAAGTCGATGAGGTCAGTGCATCCAAGAGATTTGAATCCATGTCGTCAGACTGTCTATATCCTGGGAGTACTAGCGGAAAAGCTTATGGTTCCATAGACAAGGGAGGAGAGATTAGCTTCCTGTCCGGAAGCGAAGGTGGAGGGGGGAGGAGGGAAGGGGAGGAGATAGGGATCGGTGGAAAAGGAGTAGAATCCGGGGGAGGATAGAGAGTAGAGGGGGCGGATATGGTGGGTGAAGGGAGAAGCACATCTTCCCGAAGAGGGGACGACGCTAAACCGTGGTGAGAAAACCAGTGGAAACTAAGAATGGAGTCATTTTCAGCCGCTGAAAGAGATTTGAATAGAGAAGGGCAGATCTGGTTCAGTTTGAGCAGAGATGATCCAACTTGTCCTAGTGCAGAAGGAGAGGGAGGAGAGGGAGGCGCATCCAGGTAGGCAAGGGAAGGGTCAGATTCCATGTAACCTAGGGGGTTAAGGAGAAGGTCCGCGTCTTCAGAAAGATCAATAGATGACTTACCCAGGCAAGATTGGCGATGGTGACCAGGTTCTCGGCAAAGGTTGCAGCGGAAAGGGAGCCTGAGGTAGTCCAAAGTATGTAGAATTTTCCGCCGTCTCCAAATGATCTCCAAGGTTTCCGGAAACCCTGCAGATATGTCCATTGCCACTAGAACTCTTCCCATTTTCCTCGAGGGGCCAGCTAAATACTGTGAGTCAAGAGCTATAAACTTGCCAAGGGAGTCACCTATAGCTCTGATGGCATCTTCATTCCAAAGATGAAGTGGGAGACTCGGGAGAAGCACCCAGAAATGTCTGAGTTGGAAGAAGTCAGTATCCGGATTGAAGGCCAGCCTCCAGCACTTGAGCATGAGAATTCTCCCATCGTAAGCCCACAAGGAGGAGAGTAGAAAAGTAGCATCCTCGGGCGATCTGCAATGGAACCCAAGCCAACCTTTTTTAAGATAGAGAACTTCTGGAGAGTAGCCTAGGAGACGCAACTAGTTAAAACTTATCCAGTCATCCATAGGCTAGGTGCTCAAGCTCTTGTAGGAGACCCGACCCACCAACGAACAGGTAGACATCTTGCATAGGTTTTCAAAGCCTACACCGTCACCTAGCACCAGTCGAGTTAATTTTTTTTTATTTCCACACCTTTCGACCGAGGGAAGCTCTATGAGCCGAGGTGGGGTCTCTGTGAGCAGCTTGGACGGAAGGACGAGTACGTAAGAAGGATGAGTTTGTAGCAGGGAGGAGGCTCCCAGGTGAAGGTAGAGCATTGTTCGGTACACTGGTTGTTGTCAGTGTGGGAGAAACAAGTTCTACTGGTGAAATGACAGAAGCTAAAAGGTTGTTTGAAGTGGAAGACTTGGCGAGAAAGGGATGCTTTCTGGATTCAAGTGAGTCCACTTTGTTAAATAGACCCTCCTATTTCCAGATGAGCTCGTCAAAGGGCTTCATCAGTTGGTTTTTCAGTGAATCCATAAAAAACAAGGCGACCAATCTCCTGTCCACTTGGATCCAGGCAGAGTGATAGGGCGAAGTGGGATAGTGGGTAGAAAGTAGTAGTAGGGACCGATAGGGTGACTGGGATAGCTGTAGCAGGTCCGTGATCAGTGTCTTGTTAAGGAGACAAAAGGCGCAAGCCTGCCCCAGCATAGTAGACTTTTGTAAAAAACCGTGAGCCTAATACAAAAAGTTTAATGATTAAAATAGGAGTAGTTGGCAGGAAGAGAGTGTAAACAGATGTCGGTCCTTGGTCAGTGTTAGACTAAGGGACAAAAGGCAAGCGCCATTCATAGCGAAAGCGACCTCTATAAGGCTGAGAAGCCGATAACAACTGGTCTAGCAAGTTAAAGGTAGCAACAAAAAACGGAGGAGACCAGAAATCATCTGGTAAAAAACAGATGAATATTTTTGGTGAGTTACGGTAGAAGGAGAAACCAGTAGGATGAAAGTGTAAATAGAAGCTAGTCCAGGATCGGTTCTGGACAAAGGGACAAACGACAGTCAATGGGACAAAGGCAAAGCCAGTCACAGCGAAAGAAGCCTCTAAAAAGTTGAAGACCCATTAAGCACCAGCGCGAAAAGTTAAAGGTGGCAACGGAAGGGTCAAGAACTCAGCGGGTAAGGGTAGGAGGGGGTCCATTTTCGCATGGTTCATCCCTGTTTCGTCCTCATCCATAGCTTAGTACCAACCCCCCACCCTCATCTATGAGCGATATTATGTTTTCTCTATTATTCTCCTCACCCTAGTATACATTTTAAAAAAACTATATATTATAAATAATAATAATAAATATGATTATAGTATATAATCCTATGAAATAGATTATAAAATACGATTAATACCATTCGAAATGTAAATAATATATTAACTATATAATTTTTTGAAATAAATTATAAAATATAATTAATAACCATCAAAATGTAACAAACAACTATTTTAGAACCTTCAAAATGTAACAAGCAACTATGACACGTTGTATATTTAAGATTATAATTTTATATAAATATGTTTTTAGTAATATGATATCATTATTAATATATTCCAGTTTGATTTACAAACAGCCACATTTTCGAAATAAATTTAGTATTATTATTTTCAATAATTATTTTATAATTTATTTAATAAATTTATCATATAATAAATATTTTTTTAATAATATTTTTTTTTATGATAATGATTTAACTTCATCTTAATATTTGAAAAATGAAAGTTAATGATGCTTCTTATTTCAACCACTTTTATTTATGTGGTTGACCTAATTTATATATATATATATAGCAATCATAGATATTCTTAGTAGTATTTCTTATCAACATAATATAAAAATGATTAAAAATTAAAAATTAAAAACAAAGTAACATGGTATTTAGAAAACATATTAAAAAAACAAAAGTTAGTTGTTGTTGATGATGATTATGAGATTAAGAAAGTAATTATGATATTAAGTAAAAAAACATAGAGAGAAGCATTCCAAGATCACCATAGTTTTGATGACTTAGGAGGATAGGAAGGTCTCTATTGTGGAAACTATTTTTAAATCAGGGTATATGGAAGACAATCTAAGAGGAAATGTTTTTCATCTTCAACCCTCTTACTATCACAAATATGGAAACTTCTTTCATTCCATGATGTTTTGGGAATTGTCCAACCTAGAGTTTTACTATGTAGTTAGTGAGAGTTTATTCTTATTTTAGCAATGTTGATATGTGTTTTGTGAGAGTTAATTCTTTTATTTTTATTTTTATAAGTTAGAAAGGTGTATTAAAGCCTTCTGGTGTCAAAAATTTACAGCTGTTAGGGTGAACAGTGAGACAGTGGTTGCATCACCCAGATGGGAAACCTGCAGCCACTTGTCCATACAGTTCACAATTGTTTAAACAGTTTAAAGTTGCAGTAAAAAGAGAAAAAATTGTCCTGTGACAAATTGTTGTTCTAAGACTAAAAGCTAAGGTACCTCGCAGGGCTAGAACCAAGAGTAGTAATCCGTGTAAAGACATCAAAAAAACAAGAAATCATGAGTGCACCATTTTCATCTAGATCTTGGGCATTGCTTCTGTTCTTTCTGAGCATCCTTCGCAATATCTATGGTTGAAGTCCTTGTTTTAGTAGTGGTGTGAAGGAGAGCACAAAGGAGAGTCTCCAAGCACTCCTTGCGACACTCCCAGAGTTCGTCTCTGCTCAACATCTCTGCCATGTCGCGCATGACTTCGAAGACCAAGTTCTGGATGTTTTCCAAAGAATTCTGCAACTTCATAAACCCATCTCACTGATCACAAGAAGGTTGTGGCCGAGGAGAAAGTGAGGGCGGAAGAGGAGGTGACGGTGGTGGTGGAACTGCAAAAGAAGTGTAGACTCAATAAGAGTTCATATTTTGATGTTGGTCACATTATTTAGAGTTCCCCTCAAATTTATTGGTCATAGTTCATAGTCCCTTCATAGCTTCCTAATCATAGTTAACCAGTA
>JZKD02S1695555.1:40012-58794 GCA_000966675.3 Picea glauca | reverse complement strand
AGGGAAACTTTTTATAATACAACAAAGGAGATGAGTAACTTAAAAACATTTTAAAAGAAAAAAATAAATAAATAAACTTTTTTATAATATTATCCTAAAGTAAAATATTTAACAAAAAAAAATCAATATATACAACATGCTATCAATATCTTCTCTATATTTCTCCATATATGTATATATGTACACAAGTTATTACCACTTTTCATATATATAAGTTACCCGTAGGGATGATTTTAGGGGATAAATTTGGCTCATGGGCTAATTTTTCATGGTTTTTCCTAAAAAAAGAATAGTTATTCTAAAAATGATTCGTCCAAATTTTAAAGGACAAAATTATTTTACCTTAAAAATCACCAAAATTTTATATAAACCATATAAATCCATCAAAATTTGAATATTTTTGTTAAAAATAATTAAAAAGTACCTAGGCAAGTGTTTCTCGTAACCTAGGGGGTGGGAAAATGTCTAATGTGGACCCTAATCATTCAATTCATGTGATATCAATTAAAAGTGACTTTATGACTTGAGTAAAGTTGGTGAGTGAATAGAATTTACATCTCAGCCACTCATCTAATTCAATATTGACCATTGGATTAAGAAACCCTTCAACTTCCCTCATTGAGTTGATTAGGGTAAGGAGGTTCCCCCCATTGTCTTATTCTTTATGAGTTTTGGAGAGAAAGAGAAAGAGAAGAAGTCGAGTAGGAGAAGAGAGGAATATTGTTGAGAATTGACATGCATTCCAAGGCAAAGGTATAACACAAAAATCGAGGTAGAGGGTACAACCACTAAAGTGCTATACAATATAGATTTTGGAGAGGTCGTACAATAAAGAAAAATACAGTCTGTACAGAAAAGGAGGTGCACACCTTTCGATGCAGGTTGACACAGAAATGGAGGTACATTTAATGTTGGAAATTTCATACAACAAACCTAGAATTTGTGGTACAAGATTCTAGAGAGTCTGTACAACATTAAATGTTGTGATAATCGTACTATGGTACAGATTTTGTGCACATAAATTGAGGAGAAAAATTTGGGACTGTTCAGGAGGATATTTGGCTCATCTTCTGAGATAAGTTTGTTTAAATTTTTGCTATGAATATTTATGCTTTAATAGAAGAATTTCTCTAAGCCCCTCTCTCACTAGTTTTCCCCTTGCAGGTTTTTCGAGGGCCAATGTTAGACCAAAATTCTTCGTGCATTTATTTTCTGAGTTAGTTTGTTGCTAAGAGAATTATTTATTTTTGCATTTAATGTTTTTCATAATCCTCATGTTTCATTTCTGAGAATTGTTTATATGCTGAGTAATTGTTGTTGTCATAAAACTAGGCTTTTGGGCATTAAACTATGATTAGTCTTAGTGAGACTTGAAAATGGGCGGGGTATGAAACATTTACATGCTATCAGAGATGAGTTGAAGAGGAATGCATAATTAAATCATCCATATAGAGAGGAGGATAGAAGTTACTTCACCGAACAAAATTTTTGAATTTTTTATTTCAACTGAGAAGGGTCAATGGCTACAGGTTTAGGGGTTGAGGACAAACTTGACGGGGCATTAAATTTTGGTTCTTGGAAGGAGAAAATGATTTTTCTTCTACAAGAGAGTGAGATATGGGACATTGTTGATAATGCCACAACAAAACCAGTAACAATACCTACAAATACTACACTTCTTGTAGCCTATACCAAGAAGATCATCAAGGCTAAAAGAATCATCCTTGATGCCATCAAGGACCATTTGATTTATCATGTGATAGGGAAGACAAATTCCTATGATATGTGGGAGTCCTTGACGAAGTTGTATCAAAGTACAAATGAGAATCGAAATATGGTTTTGAGAGAGAAACTAAAGATAATAAGAATGACCAAGGATGAAAATGTGGTTACATATCTTACCAGGTTGATACAGGTGAGGGATGAACTTGGTGTTGTTGGGGAGGCCATTGTTGATAGTGAACTTGTGAGGAAACAATTGAATGGGGTGACCAAATAATGGGTTGTTTTTTTTGAGGGAATTATGGGAAGGGAGAATCTTCCCAAGTGGGATCGTCTTTGGTATGACTTTGTTCAGGAGGAAACCCAGAGAGGGTATGTGCATGGAAGCTCATCTACTGGTAATGATGAGGAGAATGTGGCTCTTTCTTATAACATCAAGAATAATTTAAAAAAGGGTCCTTAAGCAGGGAACAATCCGAAGGGTGAAGGTAAGAAGGACATGAGAAAAGTCAAATTCTTTGCATTTTATCATTTCAGGCACTATGCGAGGTAGTGTCCTAATAATAAGAAGAAATAGATCACATCTTCAATATAGGTGGAGGAGTTTTCCAGCAAGTTCGACAAGGATTTTTCCTTAGTGGTGTGTATTTCCACTAGAGCCACATGTTCCAGTGTTTGGTATATTGATAGTGGTGCCTCCTACCATATGACAGGTTTCGTGAGCATTTGACATATCTTAGACAAATTGGTGATTCTGAGGTAGTGCTTGGAGATGACCGGCTAGTCAAGGCATTTGGTAGTGGGAAAATATCTTTTAAGAGGGAGTCTAAACCTCCCATGTTATTTAGAGATGTCCTATATGTTCCTGGATTGAAGAAGAACTTGATTTCAGTTTCTACTATTGAGGAGAGGGAATATGAGGTATTGTTCCATGATGGACATGTGCTCCTATTTCCCAAGGGGTCCAACATCACTTTGGCCAAAGTGATTGGGACACGACATGAGAATATGTACAAGCTGATGTTTCAGCTAGCTAGTGTATTGTATCATACTACCAACAACAATGATATTTGTGAGCTATGGCCTAGGAGGATGGCCCATTTGCATCATGGGGCTCTAAGGATACTGAGGGAGATTGTGACTGGAGTGCCAGATTTCAGTAAAAAGCACCAGGAGTTGTGCAAGGGGTGTTCTTTGGGAAAGTACACCAAGACTTATTTTCTAGGAAATGACAATAGAGATGCAGGTCTACTTGATCTGATTCATTCATATGTATGTGGTCCTATGTCTTCTGCATTTTTGAGTGGTTGTTTGTACTATGTCATATTCATTGATGACTTCTCTTGGATGTCTTGGATTTTCTTCAAGAAGACCAAAGGACAGGTCTTCAATCAATTCCAAGAGTTCAAAGCTCTTATTGAGAACCAAACTTGGGGGGGGGAATCAAAGTATCGAGGAAAAATAATTGGGGTGAGTATACCTCCAAGGAGTTTAATGACTTATGTGAAGGACATGGCATCAAGAGGGAGTTCATTGTTCCTTAAAATCCACAGTAGAATGGGGTTTTTGAGAGGAAGAAAAGGGACGTAGTTGCAGTTGCGAGAGCTATGTTGCATGATCAGGGGCTCCCACTCTTTCTTTGGACTGTGACATGTTACATTGTAGTTTCTCTACAAAACATGAGTCCATATAGAGCATTGGTGGATAAGACTCTTGAGGAGGATTTCTCTGGGAAGAAGCATGAGGTTGGGAACTTTAGGATTTTTGGGTGCCTTACATATTCACATGTCCTTTCTGAGAAGAGGACAAAGCTAGAGCTCATGACAGAAAAGGGGATTTTTATTGGGTATAGCGAGACTTCAAAGGATTTCCGCATATACATCCCTTCCTTTGAGGAAGACAATTTTGAGAAGGGATGTGTGATATGAAGAGGATAGATCCTTTGGGAAGTCACAAGGGACTCAGAAGGGTGAGTAGTCATCGCCTCAGATTCAGGTGAGTCCACAATAGAATTCAATTACACATAGTTTAGGTCCACTAGTTTTGGTGACGACTAGTCCACTGGTCATGGTGCCACAAATGTCAGGATCATAGGTTACTAATTCTCATATTTCAGGATGTTATGCTCCAAATTATACTTCAGTTTCACAGTATTCAGGTGATGGGGTTAAGAAGGTGAAGTCCCTTCCATGGGACACTACTTCAGAGATGAGGAATCCCAAGTGGCTTTAGGACATCTGATGGAGGCACAGGGTTCTGTGGGGAATCCTAGGTAGGTTGTGACGAAGAGTAAACCTCTTGAGATATTTTGCAGCTACCTTGCAATGGTGAGCAACATCAGGGAGTCTAATCCTTCCACTTTTGAGGAGGCTGCTGGCAGACAGGTTTGGAGAGATGCCATGATGGAAGACGTTAGGGTCCTAACCTGCACATAGGTAGACCAATATATTCAGATGTAATAAAGTTCAATATTAATAAGGCCTTTCAATAAAATAGAATAAGGCAGATGTAAGAAGACCTAATATAAGATTTCACTTCTAGAAGGATCTTCCTCTATATGCTTCTCTTGATAGACATATTTAGTATAAATAAGGGTTGATGGTAGGAAAACCCTAGCTTGGAGATTATTGTAACAGAGCGTTGCTCGACTGGAGGTTTCCCCCTCGAACAGGCCCGTGAACATTGCTTTATGAATCAAAGTGCTATTTTTGTTGTTGTTCTTATATCATTTTTGTTTTATTGTGGAGATTATGTTGGTTATATTACTGTTATTCTATCATTTCTAGAATTTTATTTCTATTCTACATAATTTTTATATATGGTATATTACAAGTGGTATCAAAGCACTTTCCTTGGCAGAAATTGTGGGATTTTTTTTTTCTTCAGGGTAGAGACGTATTCCGACGTCTTTAATCCATAGAGATTTGTCGTTACATGCATAATCCCATGGTTGAGGGATTCATACATGAAGGAAATACAAGTGGTTCTTAAGCGCACATCTTTTGGCCACCCTTGTAACCCCTGTTGGTACCCCTTCGAGTGGTAGTGCATCAGACAACACCTGTGTACGGATCGACCTGGATTTCCTGAAGCCCTCTTTATATAAACTGATCGGTCACCTGACTACTATAGTGCCACCGATAACAACACTCGGGAAGATACTCTCTAGTACCTAGGTAGTCGGGTAGTACGGCTAAGGGTACGGTCTATCCTCCTTAGTTAGTGCCCTAAGATATTGGGCTGAGTACTACTGTTGGACCCCGCACGTATATCAGAGAGCTATAGCATAGGGCAAACCCTTGTCTGTAGAACCCTTGAATACCTAACCTTTGGGTGACAGAAACATAAGAAAATTAAAAAAGACAAGATCTATTGCCGCGCAACTGTGTTCGAGTTGCGAAGTGAATACACAATTCTTTCTGGTTAAGAATTTGGAGATTTCATCGCTGCGATATTCTTCAGACCAGAGTATAACTCCACAGGTGTACAAAAAAAAAAGTCTGGATTTTTTTTCACCATTATTTGAGACCTATTCCATTGGATTCATCTCTTTGCCCTTATCACATTCATTCATATCATTTTTTTGAAAAAATCTTTACCCTGCCTGCCCCTTTTCAGTTGACCCATCCTCATGGCCCATACCCGTAGCCAAGACCTGGAAGCTCGCTTCAACACCTTGCAATCTGGTTTCATTGAGACCCAAAAATATGTAAAACAACTCAATGCTACTATTGCCTCCATCGATTCATCCATCAATACAACCATAAATACAACCATGCAGTCCTCAATGGAGGAAGTCAAACAAGAACTGACCACCCAACTTGAATCTGTCTTTGCATCACTCTGCACCAAACTGAAGATCCCTACAGATGACCCTTTCTTTGATGCACCTCCAAAGAATGAAGGTGAACATTCCTCCCATTCCCATACCTTTTAGCCCCATCACTTTCAATGTGACCTACGCCTTCTGCTGGTGGATGTGACCAAATTTGATGGCTCAAACCCCACTGGTTGGGACACCCAAATGGAACATTATTTCTCTTTATACAACATTACAGATGACTTGTCCAAACTCAGGTATTGTGTTCTCCATCTAGATCAAGAAAGTTGGCAATGGTGGCAATGGAGAAAAACTTCCCGTCAAGGGTATATTGCTTGGACCCAATTTGTGACTGAGCTTTATGAACACTTTGACACTGACACCAACCGTTTGGGCCATTTGACAAAATTGAAACAATCAGGAATAGTAGAAGACTTCATAGCTACCTTTGAGCACCTGGCTTTAGAAAAGAGGGCATGACTGATGCTTTCTTTCGAGAGTTTTTTATCAGTGGCCTCAAGGAGGCGATTCAGGCCCATATCCTCATGGATCGACCTTTGAGTTGGGTGGAGGCTACTAAAAAATCTAAAGAAGCACAGTAGGTTGTATCCTCTCAAAACCGTAAACCCTCCTTTATCCCTCGCCCTAAACCTGTAAATCCCACTACTCCCTCCACCCCATTAAAGATCCAAAAATTGACCAGGGTTGAAATGGATGAACGCCAACTCAAAGGCCTTTGTTATAATTGTGATGAAAAATATTTCTCAAGTCACAAGTTTAAGGAACAAAATATTTTTATGGCCATCTCTGAGGATATTTCGGAAGAATATGTTGAAACTCCCCTTGTGCCTGAGTCACTTGAAATCACTGACATAACCCCTCCCTCAGACCCTCTCGAAGTGGAACTGATCATTTCCCTCAATGCTCTCACTGGCTTCTCCACCCCCCAAACCCTCAAGTTAATCGGTTGCATCAAGCATCAGAAGGTCATCATTCTGGTTGATAGTGGAAGAACCCATAATTTTATTCATCACCACATTGCACAAGAAACTCATTGCTACATCCATGCCGTTAACAATTTCCAAATCATGATTGCCAATGGTGGTTCCATGAAATTTGGAGGGCGCTATGAAAATGTGCGTCTCCAAATCGATGAATACCACCTAAAATCCCATATGTTTGCTATCAACATGGGCGGTTGTGACATTGTGTTGGGTGCAGACTGGCTAAGGACTTTGGGTCCCATTCTCATGGATTTTAAGGAATTAGCCATGCAATTCGACCAGAAAGGCCACCAATATAAATTCCAAGGCATCACGGCTGGTTCACCTGAGGTCATTAGTTCCCATCGCATGGAAAAGATGCTAAAAAATGGTCATTCTGGTGTCATTACCCAACTCCATGCCATACAAGCAATAGAGACACCCCCAGTGCCGGAAGACCTCCAAGCCCTCCTTTCTAAACACCAAATGGTATTTTCCACTCCCCAATGACTCCCTCCTTCTCGTCGTCTTCATGATCATTCCATTCCCCTTGTACCCGGAAGCCTTCCTCCCAATATCCGTCTGTATCACCACCCCTTTTCACAAAAAAATGAAATTGAGAAAATGGTCCAGGAACTCCTTACTGCAGGCGTTATTTTCCCTAGTACGAGCCCTTACTCTTCTCCTGTAGTCATGGTCATGAAGAAAGAAGGTTCTTGGAGAATGTTTCCCGACTTCTGTGCCCTCAACAAACTGACCAATGAAGACAAATTTCCCATTCCTGTCATCGATGACATCTTGGATGAATTGAGTGGTGCCCAATTCTTTACTAAACTTGATCTTTTCTCGTGCTATCACCAGATACGTATGAAGGAGGTTGACATTCCCAAGACAACTTTTCGAATTCATGAGGGCCACTATGAGCTTTTGTTCATGCCCTTTGGCTTGTGTAGTGCCCCCTCCACCTTCCAAAGCCTCATGAATCATGTCTTCCATCCTTTTCTCCGTCATTTTGTATTAGTTTTATTTGATGATATCCTAATCTATAGAAAAACCTAGACAAACCATCTTACTCATGTGGATCGAGTTCTCCATCTACTCTCTTAGCATAAACGTTTCCTGAAACAGTCTAAATGTGGTTTTGGTGCCTCAAAAGTAGAATACTTGGGTCATCTAGTTGGGAAGGATGGCGTCAGGGTGGATCCAAAAAAGATTGAAGCTATGCAAGACTGGCCGCACCCAAAGATTCTCAAAATCTTGCGGGGATTTCTAGGCTTAACAGGGTATTATCTCAAGTTTGTTAAGAATTATGGCAAGATTGCAGCACCTCTCACGGCTCTCCTCAAAAAGAACTTTTTCACTTGGACTCCAGCTGCTGCTCAAGCTTTTCAAACCTTGAAGATGGCCATGTGCACAACTCTGGTTCTAGCCCTTCCTGATTTCACAAAGACCTTTGTGTTGGAATGTGATGCCTCAGGGAAAGGAATCAGTGTTGTCCTTATGCAAGAGGGCCGACCTTTGGCCTTCACCAGCAGGAAACTATCTGAAAGGAATCTGGGAAAACCCATTTATGAAAAGGAAATGTTGGCTATTTTCCATGTCGTTGATCTGTGGCACCCTTATCTCTTGGGGCAACGTTTCCAAATTAAGACAGACCATCAAAGCCTCAAGTACTTTATGGAACAACGCATTTCATCCCCGAAGCAACAAAAATGGGTGACTAAGCTCTTTGGATATGATTATGAGATCATTTACAAGAAGGGCAAAGACATTGTGGTGGCGGATGCACTGGCCCGAAAATATGAAGAAGAAGGATCCCTTTTTTCTCTTTCCTTCATTGTACTAGATCGGCTCCAAGATGTGCGCCAGGAATGGCTACAGGATCCAAAAAGTTTGCATTTGATCCAACAATTGCAGACCAATGCTCCAGCTCCCCCAGGGTACTCTTGGCTCCAGGATGAGCTTCGATACAAAGGTCGTTTGTATTTAAGTAAACAATCAAATCTTAGATCCATGGTACTTTCTGATCTTCATGCTTGTTGGAAGCCAATTCACATTTTCTACTGTCCTTATAAGCTGCCTACACCAGTGTTTTGCAAACCTTAATTTTTCGTCGCAATTCTCAAATAAACGACACTTTTATTTTTGCACTACTTACACACTTACCTTCGTTCTTGTTTTCACGACTACAAGCATGAAAACTTGGTCTTTCAAAGTCGCATTGAAATCTTCATTGAATTGTCGTTATCATTCTTGTTGATATGCCCATTGCATTTACATTTTACTTATCATTATGCAGTTGGCAAAACCTTTTGATCTGTACTCATTTGACATTCTTTGATTGATTATGTAATTTTTTTTCATGAGTGATTGAGTTTGTGATGCATTGGCGATTGGATTTACATGTTATTGGATCAATTCACTTAGCACATTGGTTACATAAGAAGCATTGGTGTTATGGTTTAAACCCTTGGTGTGAATCATTTCATACAACACTTGGTATTGGTTTCGATTTGTGTGTTTGGTTTTGAAACTATGGCATAACTTTTGATTGCGCGAATGGTTTATCCAATTACCAAAGGTTTCGATTGATTGATTGAAGTGGCATAGTTGTAACACATATGCATTGTGATTTGAATAGTTGAAAGCGTTGATGGTTGTACCATGGTAATGACTATTCTGCATGGATAGAAATAGCTCCACCACCTTCGCACGATGTCATTAATGCTTACCCCTATCCTTGTTTCACCTCTACTAGCATCGGGTAAGCCTGTGAATACTCTGCTCCGGCGTATGCTATGATTCAAACCCTGGTTCATTCAAATCGATCATCGTGTGCTCTTCTCCATGGCACCGATGGTGCGAATTAAGCCGAACGGTAGTCCAGCCCTGCTACTGTTCGATAACGCCCGGAAAGATTTACAAGATAATGGTTGGCTCACGTTTGTACAGAGGTTTGAGGGTTTTAATCTGTTTGTTGCACAGCAGTTCGCCCTGACTTTTGATGGGTGTAGGGCCAAAATAGGTGACATTCAGCTTGAAATCAGTGAGGATTTCATCAGCTCTTCCACAGGATTAGCAGCCACGGGCCAACGATGGTTTAAAAAATCTAAAGTTGAGGAGGTGCCATGGTCGTTATTGTTCGTCTAACGGAAGGTCACATCCTGTGATAGAGGTATGCCTATTTCCACACTTAAACCAAGGTTGCATGATCTTTTGATAGTGGTTAAACAATTCGTGACTTGTGAGGGTCGATATGGACTGGTTTTTCTTTATCACCTTCGACTGTTAATAAATTTCATGGGTTATCCATTGAATATGCCATTGTATTTCCAGCATAGTCTTTATAAAATGGCTAAGAGGTTTAAACGAGAGAAGGCCGATAGTAGCTTGTTTCACCATGGCTTGATCAGACTCATCATCGTTCATCATTTAAACCTCCACGACGATAGTTGGCAATATTTTCTCTCTCGGAATGGTTTCGTTTTTCGAAGTCTGTCCAAGTTGATAAGTCTGTGGTTAGTGAGACTAAGGTCGGGCCACCCATGCCTTTTCATGCCCTTCTACCCTCTCCCAAACCCTCAGTTAGCCCTGATATCGACCTACCCGACATTATAACAGACAAGGTTGAGGCTGTAAAAAATCCTGTGAGCAAGAAGGTTAAGGGTAACCCTACTGTCGATGGCAAAGGTAAAAAGAATGCTCGTCTCATATCCAGACTGGCCCGGAATAAACCTAAGCCAAATGTTGAGCAGAAGCCCATAGTCCTCAGTGAAGATTCAGACTCTGATGTCGAGTGCTTCCTAGCTAGTGAGTACCCTTATTCCCAAGGTCTGTGCTCCGAGCCACCCTATGAATTCGTTTCTAATTTACCCCCTTGCCTAAAGAACAATCCTAGCTATCCAGGGATCAAACTACCTAATGAAACTCTCGGTGATTTAAACCAACCCTCGACTATTATTTCAAAGCCCGGGCAATCGTCATGCGACCAATGTAATGTGTGGTTGGAACGCTACTATACCGACGTTCCCTTATTATAGTCCAAAATCAAATCGCTGGAAAACCAAGTTGCAGTGTTGACAAGCCAAAGAGACGAGCTTCAAGTTAATGACAAGAAGCAGAAAAACACTGGTTCCATCATATTTAGGAATGTCAAATCGGCTACAGCCTTCGTCAATTCCAAACTATCATGACCAAGTTGTCTGCTCATCATCCAGGTATGCATTTCGATATCAATTTCGTTTTATCAATAGTTTGAATTAATATAATGAATTGAGTTTGGTTTTCAAATAGCTCTGTCCATTGTTCGAAATGACTCTGTCATAGCCATATCAAAAACAATTATGTTATGGATCCTGTACATTGTTTTCATTTTGCTAAAATTAAATGAAGTTATGATTTGGTTACACGATTTGGTCGTGCCCAGTTTAGAAATTGATTGGTTTTCACTGGGTTTGATTCGTTTGTCTGTTGGTTTGAATTAACGAAATCAATGGTTTTTGCTTTCTCTTGGATTTTGTTTGTATTGGACCTGAACATGAGGTTTTTATGCTAAAATTAGAGCACGACTATGTTTTGATTTGATATGATTTCGTTGTGGTTGGATCACAGTGACCCTAATTTAGTTTTTATGATTTGATTTTGGAACAATTTCATAGGATTGAATTGGCTTGATAATTACGATGTAGTCTATTAAATTGGAAAAATGAATCTGTTTTGTCAACATTCTCGTTCGGATTTGGATTATATCTCACCTGTGTTGAAGATCTTTTCGCCAAAATCATGGAACTGTGTTGATTCATAACGGCCGTAACAAACACAAACTGTTCGATTCGCTCTTGTTTTGATTGGGTTATGAGTTGGATTCGTTTTGAAAATAGACTTGATGTTGCTCTGTTGATTTTAATTTTCAAAACGAGTTTGTTAAACTCAGATCGACATATGTTATCTTTGTTGAATTCGTATGACAAAATTCGGTTAATAGTTCGTTTTGAAATGAATTCAAGTAATGATTTCGTTGAAAGTCAATCGTTTTTGTCTACTCCAATTGGCCATAATAAATGATTGAACGGATCCCATAGATCCTGTTATCAACCGATTAATTTCATTATGATTTCGTTTGTGATAATTTACATACCAGTTTTGATTACATGGATCGTTTGTTTATGTTTAATATAGCGTTATCAATTTGAGAAAATGATTTTGATTGATTTCTTTTGGATTTGAGGTGATCTTGTGGATAGCTGAAGCAACTGTTGATTTCAATTCCAATTGGTTATGAAAACGATTTCATTATTGTTCGGTTAGCCAATACGATTTTGTATACCCGATTTGGTGATAAAGAATTAAACAGAGTGTATCCATCTTTGTTATAATTTGATTTAGTTTGTTCAAGTTTCGATTTGAATGATGCTTTTAGCAATCAAATATCTTTTGATAAGTTTGAATTTAATCAATTAAGAGTTGAATTGATTTTAATACGATTATGTGTTTGATTTAGACCAGCTACAGAATCGTAAGATTCTGTAGCTAGTCTTTAGAATTAGATTTTTATCATTTTCATTAGCAAAATATCCTCTTAACTTGTCCATTTTTTACCCCTTTCAGGTACATTCGAATTTCATTGGACATGCTATGGCATTCTAGGAGATATTTGTGTGATATAGTTTCATTTTTAAGTTGTTAGTTTGAATTAGAGATAGAAACTTGGGATATTTTCCCAAATTTGTGTAAACAGTTTTGATAACTTCCACTGGGATGTTTTACCCTGTGGGAGGTCTTTAAATACTTATTATTTTTTGTAATAAGGAGCATCCTCACTTGTGGGAGAACCAGGCTATGGATATATGATACAAACTGAGACGAGATTTGATGTCATTGTAACAGCTTTCGCTTTCAATATATCAATCTTTTGTTTCATGTTTTTGCATATCACTTTGCAGTTGATTATAGACTACTTTAGCTATCATAATTTGTTGCAGGATGATATGATTTGATTAAATTGTTATCCGTATCTGATCTCTTTCATTATTTTTAAAAGTACAACAATTACTTGGTTTTAGTTAATGAATCACAGATTTCACTTCTTTGTTAATTGATTCATTTTGTATAGATCTTTGCATACATATTTATCTAACTGTGAAGATTTATAAATCATAAGGTTGTTGTATATTTTTATGTCTTGTTTGTCCTGTAATTATATTTAAGGAGCACTACAGCTTTTCGTTTACGAGAAGCTCTTGGAGAATATGGTGCGGGTTTCCTCCCTCCGATCATCTAAGACAATCATCATATGCAGGACAAACCTGGAGCGTTTCTTTAGGTTAGTTTGTTATTTATTTAATAGTTAATTTGTTAGTATAGTATAAGTAGTTTAGTTAGATATATTTGTAGTTTAGATTAGTAGTTAGAGCTAGTATCTTAGTTGTTTAGTTTAGATAGTTGTTATTTTATTTCTTTTTCATAAAATCATAAAAAAAAAAAATATATAAACAATAGCTCTCGCTGTCTTAGGACAGAATACAAATGAGTTTTTCAGGTTTTTATTCAAATCTGTAAATTGTAAATATTGTACATTTGTGAATAAGATTTATTTCTTTTAGTAGTTAGATATTTAACTTATTAGAGTTAGCATAGTATTAGATAGTAGATTGTATATATAATAGTTACATTTGTTTAGTTTGTTTTAATAATTATTTTTAGTTAGATTAGTTTATTAGTTTGTTTTAATAGTTATTTTTAGTTAGATTAGTTAATTTAGAGTAGTTTTCTTTTGTTTCCTTAGGACTTAGATCGGATAACAGAGCCGCTAAACCCGTCAGGGTGGGTTATCCCAAACGGCTTGGGTTATTAGACAACCCCGAACTGGATCCACTCTCCAAGTTGATGGACGATCAATTTCGCCTGTCAACAATGCTACACCCACAGTGGGGCACTCCAAGTTCACCAAAACCTATGAGAGGGTCAAACGTTCTTTCTTCTAGGATGGTATGAAACAGGACATCCATAATTTTTTCACTGATTGTGAGGTGTGTCAATGCAACAAGGGAGAAATAGTCAAATCTCTGGGCACAGTACAACCACTTCTGATTCTACCTGCTATTTGGAAGGATATCTCTATGGACTTTATTACCGTCTTACTCAAATCGAGAAATAAATCAGTGATAATGGTGGTTGTGGATCGCCTTTCCAAGTATGCTTATTTTTGTGCTCTTCAACACCCATTTACTGGATCCACGATGGCTCAAATTTTCATGGACCAGGTCTTCAAGCTTCATGGCATGCCGCACTCTATTGTTTTTTATCGTGACCCAACTTTCACAAGCAATTTTTGGCAAGAACTGTTTAAGCTATAGGGCACCAAATTGCATCTAAGCATAGCTTATCATCCCTAGACTGATGGTCAAACAGAAGTTGTCAACAAGTGTTTGGAAACATATCTAAGGTGTTTTTCCTCTGAAAAGAAAAATCAATGGGCTCAATGGTTACTCCTAGCTAAATGGTGGTACAACACTTCCTACCATACAACTACACACATGACTCCTTTTGAAGTGGTATATGGACAAAATCCCCCTTCATTTCTCTCATACTTACTACGTACCTTGAAGGTACAGGTAGTTGACCAAACACTTATAGTTCAAGAGAATATTCTTTGTACCCTTAAAGAGAACTTTGTCATGGCACATAATCGCATGAAGAAATAAGAAGATCAAGGTTTCTCTGAATGTCAATTTGCAGAAGGGGATCAGGTGTTTCTACGAATGCAACCATACAAGCAAACTTCCCTCAAGGTCGAGCAGTGTCATAAGCAAGCGCCCAAATTTTATGGTCCTTTTATAGTTCTCAAGCATGTGGGACAAGTTGCCTATCAATTAGCTCTGCCCAGTCAGTCAAAGCTACATCATGTTTTTCATGTTTCATGCTTAAAGAAGGTGATTGGAACTAGGTGCCAAATTTAAACCAACCTTCCCGAGTTAGCTGAAGAAGGATCCATTTGGCTATAGCCAAAAGCAGTTTTGGACCAGTGTGAGCGTCGCCTGCATCAGTGAACCATCAAGGAAGTGCTAGTCCAGTGGAAATATACAACTCCAGCAGATGCCACTTGGGAACTAACTACCATTCTGTAGCAATTTCCACATCTCAAGCCTTGAGGACAAGGTTGTTTTTAAGGGGGAGGACATGTTAGGGTCCTAACCCACACATAGGTAGATCAATATATTTGGATGTAATAAAGGTCAATATTAATAAGGCCTTTCAATAAAATACAATAAGGCGAATGTAAGAAGACCTAATAGAAGCTTCCGCTTCTAGAAGGATCTTCCTCTAGATGCTTCTCTTGATAGACAAATTTAGTATAAATATGGGTCGAGGGTATGAAAACCCTAGCTTGGAGATTATTGTAACAAAGCATTTCTCGACTGGAGGTTTCCCCCTCGAAGAGGCCCGTGAACATTTCTTTCTGAATCAAAGTGTTATTTTTGTTGTTGTTCTTATATCATTTCTATGTTATTGTGGAGATTATGCTGGTTATATTACTGTTATTCTTCCATTTCTAGCATTTTATTTCTGTTCTGCATACTTTTTATATCTGGTATATTACATAAGAGTACAATTCCATCATCAAGATTGATGTTTGGGAGGTTGATCCTAGACCTGAGGGGAAGTCAGTGGTGACTTCTAGGTGGCTCTACAAACTCAAATATATTGCAGATTGAAACATTGAGAAGTACAAAGATCATTTTGTGACTCATGGGTTCTCACAAGTTGAGGGAATTGATTATTATGATACCTTCACTTCGGTTTCTAGATATACCTTGATTAAGGCAATGATCTCTATCGCATTAGATATGGGTTGGAAGATCCATCGGATGGATGTGAAGACCACATTTCTGAATGGTCTCATACAAGAGGAGGTCTAAAATGAGCAACCATTGGGATTTGAGGTGCCTGGGAGAGAGTCTCATGTGCGCAGACTAAAGAAGGCATTGTGTGGGCTGAAACAGTCGCCCAAAGCTTGGTATTCTAGGATTGATGCCTACTTGCAACAGTTGGGCTTTGAGAAGAGTGGGGCAGATCCCAACCTGTACTTTAGTGTGGTTGGAGAGGATCCTCTCATACTCTTTTTATATGTTGAGTATATTTTAATTATAGGGGTTGAGAGACTCATTACCAGCTGCAATGAGAGCCTTCCTTAAGAATTTGAGATGAAAGATATCGGATTGATGCATTATTTTTTTGGGTTGGATGTTTTGCAAGAGCATGGACACATATTTCTAGGACAGGGGAAGTATTCTTTTGAAATTATGAGGAGATTCTAGATGGAGGATTGTAGGCCCATGTCCACACCCATGATTACCAACTGGAAGAAGCTCAATGATTATGAGTCTCAGTTGGTTGATCCCACTTTATATCGTCAATTGATCGGTTCGTTGATGTATTTGGTCAACACCTGACCAGATATTTGTTTTGTTGTCAACACTCTTAGTCAATTTATGGTGGAGCCTAGGAGAGTGCATTGGGTGGAAGCAAAACATGTGCTCATGTATCTTTGTGGTACAATGGACTATGGCATGGACTATTTGAGAGGGGATGGAGTTCGATTGGTGGGACATACAGATTGAGATTGGGAAAGATGTGTCAATGACATGAAAATTACTTCAGGTTGTTGTTTCGGATTGGGATCAACAATGGTGTCTTGGTTCAATCATAAGCATAAATCAGTGGCTTTGAGTTCTACAGAGGTTGAGTATATGGCTACCAACCAAGCTAGTTGTGAGGCCATTTGTCTTCACAAGTTGCTGGTGGGATTATTTAGTGTGCAGTTGAGACCGACTATGATTTACTGTGATAATTAGAGTTGTATCAAACTCTCTGAGAATCCAATTTTTCATGACAGGTTTAATCACATTGACGTTCAATATCACTTCATCCGGTGCTATTTTCAGAGATAAGACGTTGAACTACAATATATATCTATAGATGGGTAGGTTGTGGACATACCGACAAAAGCTTTGGTGAAAGGGAAGTTTGCAACTTTCAGATATAATCTTGGAGTGGTGAGTAACACCTTCCTCGGTAAGAGGGAGTGTTAAAAATAATTAAAAAGTACCTAGGCAAGTTTTTCTCATCACCTAGGCACCTAGGGGGTGGGAAAATGTCTAATGTGGACCCTAGTCATTTAATTCATGTGATATGAATTAAAAGTGACTTTATGACTTAAGTGAAGGGGGTGAGTGAATAAAAATTACATCTCAACCACTCATCTAATTCAATCTTGACCATTGGATTAAGAAACCCTTTAACTTCCCTCATTGATTCGATTAGGGTAAGGAGGCACCCCCCATTGTCTTATTCTTCATGAATTTTGGAGAGAAAGAGAGAGAGAAGAAGTGGAGCAGGAGAAGAGAGGAAGATTGTTGAGCATTGGCATGCATTACAAGGAAAAGGTACACCACAAAAATCGAGGAAGAGGGTAAAGCTAGCAAAGGGTCGTATAGTATGGATTTTTGAGAGGCCATACCTGAAAGAAAAGTACAATCTGTACAACAAAGGAGATGCATGCATTTCTAGGTAGGTTGACACATAAATTGAGGCATATTTAATGTTGAAAAATCCATACAACAAACCCATAATTTGTGGCATGAGTTTCTAGATAGTGTGTACAACATTAAATTATGTGAAAGTTGTATTGTGGTACAAATTTCTTACACAAAAATTGAGGAGCATAATTTGGTGTTGTTCAGGAGGATTTTTGGCTCATCTTCTCAGATACATTTGTGTAATTTTTTTCTTTGAATATTTTTGTTGTAACAAAATAATTTTTCTGAGCTATGAAAATAAAATAAAAACCCTATCTCACTGGTTCTTCCCTTGTGGGTTTTTCCAGGGTCAATGTTAGAACAAAAATATCTGTGCATTTATTTTATGAGTTAGTTTGCTGCTGATAGAATTATTTATTTTTGCATTTAATGTTGTTCATAATCCTCATGTTTCAGTTCTGAAAATTGTTTATATGATGAATAATTTTTGTTGTCATGAAATTTGGTTTTTGGTCATAAAACTATGATTAGTCTGAGTGAGACTTGAAATTGGGTGTGGTCTGAAAATTTTACAATTTTTACAAAAATATTGCCAAACATTTACAGTTAGTATATGAAGGATTAGTAAGATTCACCAAGGTTTATACATTTTAAAATAAAATTTCATCCTTAAAATCATTCCTGGAACTTAGAGGTCATGAAGGAAGTACATTAATGCATTGAAGTAATGTTACTTTCTATCATATTTCCCAAACAATCCTATGAGTAGAATACATCTTCAATGATGTGAATTGACATATAGTCCTGTAATATCTCTAAAGAATGTTTTTCCTCTTACTCAATTTTTAATTTCAAAGAGTAGGAATTGTTAAGGTTTACAAAATTACTCACACTATCACACTATTATATTGTGTTATATCAAATTATTTGGAGATTTTATTTATTTCAGGTGGATAAAATGAATCTCTGTTGATATTTTATAGTTTTAATTAGATCAAAATATTTAAAGATTTTATTTACTTGATGTGGATAAAATGGATCTATGTTGATATTTTATAGTTTGAGTTTAACTAATCTTTTATGTTCAATTACACAAATTTCTTTCAAATTTAAAAAGTACAATCATTTAACATAATTTTTAGTTTTTTCTATTATAAAGAAAGTAAAATATAGTATATTATCACGATTACTTTTCATTAAAATTAATAAAAAATATTTAACTTGTTTTATATAAAAATACATTATCAAATTCATTTTAAACATTTTATGGTTACTTAGTATGTTTTTATGTTCTAATGTAAAAATAATTATAAAAATGAAGTTGAAAAATAAATCCCATTAATTTTTTTTTTAATTATAAAGAAAGTAGAATATAGTATATTACCATGATTACTTTTCATTAAAATTAATAAAAAATATTTAACTTGTTTTATATAAAAATACATTATCAAATTCATTTTAAACCTATTATGGTTACTTACTATGTTTTTATGTTCTAATGTAAAAATAATTATAAAAATGAAGTTCAAAAATAAATTCCATTACTTAAATTCTATATTAAAATTAACAAGAAATGTTTGACTTTTTATATAAGTATATATTTTCAAATTCATTTTATACAATTGTTTTATGTTAGAAAGTAAAAATAAATATAAAAATGATGTTGAAAATTAAACTCTATTTTTTAGTTAATACAATTATATTTTTTCTAAATATAAG
>JZKD02S1695555.1:17709-30331 GCA_000966675.3 Picea glauca | reverse complement strand
AATCCTTCAATCCTATCCCAAGTTGTTCTTAAGGGGGGATGTTAGGATATTTAGACACTTAGGAGTTAGTTAAGATCTACTTGGTCTAATATGTCGCTAGGTAAAAGTGTGTTTCCTTAGTATGCATTAGTATGCATTTGTAGTTAGGAAATCCGACGGTCACAATATGTTCCCGACATAGAGTGATCCAACGGTTCATACTCTCCTTGATCTTAACGGCCATTGATCCGTGGCTTAACACCCGATTGGTCCATGATCTCTATTTAAAGAGAATGGAGGGTCATTTGCCGATGATCGATTGTGAGAAACTATCTTGTAAAATCTCTCTATAATATTTTTCTTTGCATTAATAAACTGCTCCAAGTGGCCGCGTTGGTTGGGGCCGTGGATGTTTCCCTGTAGGGGTTTTACCACGTGAAAACATTGGTGTGTTTATCTTTGATCTGGTTATGTGAGTGGTTACTGAAGGTGTTCATCCTCTATTGGAATACCTGTGTTGTTGAACAATCTTCAATTTTAAGTTTCCAAAGCTCAAAATTATGGCCATTGGATTTTTTTATCTCTATTCTTGAGCTACTAGACATTCTTAAAGAACAAATTTAAATATTTATGACTTACAACTCTTACTTCATATAGGGTTTATCTTAGATCCAGGGGTGTTAAAACAAGATTTGATACACATGTTAGGAAATTGCACTTCCAAGCTAAACCTAGTAGAAGAGAGGAATATAGAATTAATCTAGAAATAAATGACAAAGAATACACACAATACACTAAGATTTTACCCTTGGAACCCAAAAGGGAAAACTAACATTCCTTGAGTGTCTTCCTCTCTTGTTGTATTATACATTTAGAATGAAATTTTACATGCCTAACCTTAGTATACACCTAAGACACAATCAATATCATACATTCGTTTTTATAGGCTCAATCTCCACCCTATAGGTCAGAGAGGAAGCCATTAGTGGATAGAATCCTTAATGAAAATTTTTCCTGAGGTTTGACCCTTTCCAAAAAAAAATTGGAGAGCCTTGCACAACACCTAGAATGCAACAAGTGAGGCCTCACTATAAAACAATGTTTCAACAAGCGAGGCACTACCAAACGTCTAGAAAAGAGGAGTTACAAGGTGAGGGGTGAGAGATGATTTGGATCTTAGTGGTAATATCCTAGGAAATAACATCATTCAATTTTCTAGTGACCTCTAGAGTATCTATAAGCCTCTCCTAAGCCTCCTCCAAGAGCTATATAACAAATGAAAGCCTTGGAAAAGAGGAGGAATAATTGAATAGAAAGATTATGCTACCAAATTGCAGAAACAACCAATTTGAAGTCATTTGATCCTAGCATGACCAAGGAGTTGTAAGGAGAAGAAAGGATAAAAGATATTGAAGGATCATACATCAACACTTAAGGTATGCAATTGTGATGTAAATTTCCATTTATAATTAATATATCATTTGGTTTTCCCCTACAATTGTTTTCATTTGTATAACAAGTGTTTAGATATGATTCATATTGTTATAGATATGATTGAAAACTAATTAGATCTAGGATTCTAATCATAAATAGGAAAGCATAGAAGTTTTTGTGTGTCTTTTGTATACATGAAGCAGGTTGTCAAGCTTGGAGTTGGAACTCTAAACTTACAACAACCAAGAGATACGAAGGACCACCTCTTGAAAGGTATGGATATCTTCTCCTTTCTATAGGATTATAGTGAATTCATATCTTTAAATCTAGATCTAGGAAATATTTTAGAAGTATACCCCCTCCTATCTAGGATATATAGGATTATCTTAGGGAGATCTTACTGATCTATTCAATGAGATCCCTGTGATCATTTTTTCCATAACATATTGGCGAATCCGGTGGGGAAGAATCCATTCTTTTTAAACATATTTTACTTGCTTTTCCTCTGTTTTTGTGGTTTGAGTATTTTTGTATTCCATTAATGTTTCGAGGGCCCAGATCCAGTAGATATAAGAGTTCTGGTTCATATCTAAATATATGGAACATTCCCTTCCCTTGCTTCTCAGAAATTCAAAATTTTGATAGGGCTCACGTGTTGCACTAATTATGTCCCGTGAGGCCCCCTTGCGTGTTTCCTCACCTATGACGACATCCTAGATATTCATTTTATAGTGCTTATCCCAAGTCAATCCATTTTGAAACCTCCTCTAATCTTCCAGAGCTCTGCAATATCCTTTCTGAGTGTCTTGGTAACCTTTCTATAGAAATTTTCTTGTCACATTAATCATTTTCAAGGTTGTTCTTGAGTAGATTGGTGTCAAAGGATTTGATTTGTTTCTATAGTCTTATCTTAGTATTATTTTTGTTGTCAAAATTGTCCACATTCAGATCTCATAAGTTGAACTTAGAATTCAATAGATATGAAGAGATTTAGGCGCTTAGGCCATTGGTTGCATGTTTAATTTCATATGACCCTTGTGTATCACTAGATATCCCCTCCCATAAAAGTTGTTGAGTGTGATAATTGTAGTGACATTAGAGAAGGATGATATAACCTTCTTCCTAATATCCTACAATACTTTTGCTTGGTGTTTTCTTTTGTTCTTGTTTGCATTAGTATTTTTGTTGAGGTCAATATTTTCCTATATTTCAAATTGGAAAAACTTAAAAACAAATCCCTTGCATACCTAATTCTCTTTTAAAGCATTATTGTTGTGAGTGTCATAGAAGAATTTGTTTCTCTTGGATATTTTGTGTCTTATTGGACAATTGATTTGTTTGAGAATTGCTCAGAGTATTCAAAAGAAAAAGGAAAACTCTTTATCTCTGCCATAGTTAGATTTCATTGAATTGAAAGATTTTGCACTTGCATATTTGCATTTTTTCTTGGGTCAAGAGTCCTCACATCATACAAAATTTCATCCRTTACCTGGACCTAAGAAACAACCCATAAAAAAAGTGCTTAAGTTAAAATGTATTRGACATTTTCATTGATAGCAAACCAACATTAGATAGGTTTAGGGCCTTGGATTAGGATTGGAGRGTAAACTCTCCAAGGCCATTAAACTCAACCTAAAAGTTCTTAAAGACTGTATGGTTCCATTCTTGCAACCAGTTGTGTCGGTAAACTTCTCTAACATAGGATTCAAGCACRAGGTCACATTGGGAYAAGTAGGGAGATTACCCCACTTTGCCTTTTTTGGTGTTTGTGGTATCACTTCGATCGTTACATATATGAGGGTTATATTGGGTCACACCTTCAGATATTTGGGCTTACCTACCCTACCCTTACGTGTTATCAGACTTATGATCATTCTCTCGACCATCAATTTTTAGGTGGTAACCTTGTTAAGATATTTAGACACTTAGGAGTTAGTTAAGATCTACTTGGTCTAATATGTTGTTAGGTAAAAGTGTGTTTCTTAGTGTTTTTCTTTAGTATGAATTAGTATGCAATTTTAGTTAGGAAATTCAATGATCACGATATGTTCCTGACATAGAGTGATCCGACGGTTCATACTCTCCTCGATCTTAACAACCATTGATCCATGGCTTAACACCCGATTGGTCCATGATCTCTATTTAAAGAGAATGTAGGGTCATTTGTTGATGATCAATTATGAGAAACTCTATTGTAAAATATCTCTGTAATATTTTTATTTTGCATTAATAAACTGCCCCAAGTGGTTGCGTTGGCTGGGGCCATGGATGTTTCTCTGTAGGGGTTTTACCACATGAGAACATCAGTGTTTTTATATTCAATCTAGTTGTGTGAATGGTTATTGAAGGTTTTCGTCCTCTGTTGCAATACATGTGTTGTCGAACAAACCTTAGTGACTTTTCCTAGGGATCCACATAGGTGACTGCAGGTGGGACGTGCATGTAGTACCTAGTGCATACATTCATTCATGGTCCCAGATCCCCTGATGGGTACCCTCCTTAATATAGGTTACTTTCACCAGTCAATATTGTTTCTCATTGATCATTGTAACTGCTCCTCACACCTTCGCTAGTCAATATTGAGGGGACTTCATCTCCCCCATAGGATTGGTTTTCGGAAGGACCCTGAGCCCATTGGTTTTCTCGTTGTTAGCATAGATTTTGTTAGGGGTGTGCTCTTTGAGTTTGAGTCTAGGTCAGCCATAGGTTAATTATTGTTCAAGATTTGTTGGATAAAGGACTGGTTAGGGAGAGTCTCATTCCGTGTGTTGTTCCAACAGTACTAAGTCCGAAGAAGGATGGAGGCTGGAGGATGTGTACAGACTCCAGGGCGATAAATAAAATCACCATCAGGTACAGATTTCCACTGCCAAGAATGGATGACTTGATGGATTGCCCAAGTGGGGCAATTTTTTTTTCGAAGATCGATATCAAGAGTGGATATCATCAGATCCAGATGAGAGATGGAGATGAATGGAAAACATCATTCAAAACAAACGAGGGTTTGTACGAATGGCTGGTCATGCCATTTGGTTTGACAAACACGTTGAGCACATTCATGAGGCTGATGAATGAAGTCCTGCGGGAATTCATTGGAAAATTTGTGGTCGTATACCTGGACGACATACTGATTTTGAGCAAGACAAGGGATGAACACTTGAGGCATTTGGCCATTGTAATGAGAAGATTGCAATAGGAGAAGCTACTGATCAATTTGAAGAAGTGCTCATTTATGCAGACATAACTCATTTATTTGGGTTTTGTAATATTGGCGAATGAGTTGAAGATGGATCCTGAGAAGGTGGAAGTGATCAGGAATTGGCCATCACCCAGGAATGTTTTTGAGGTGAGGAGTTTCCATGGACTAGCTAGTTTCTACAGGAAATTCATTCGGAATTTTAGTGGAATTAGCGCCGCGATGATGGATACGGTGAAGAAGCGGCATAAAGTTTTTCATTGGACAGCAGAGGCTGAAAGGAGCTTCAATCTGTTGAAGCGAAATATAATATAGCAACCAATTTTGGTGTTGCTTGACTTTCAGAAGACATTTCAGGTGAAGTGTGATGCCAGTGGGTATGTTGTTGCAGGGGTCTTGAGTCAAGATGACAGACCTGTGGCATATTACAATGAGAAGCTGGATGATGCAAAGTTGAAATAATCCACATATGACAAAGAGTTCTATGCCATCATACAGACATTGAAAAAGTGGAGGCATTATTTGATACCCAAGGAGTTCGTATTGTACAGCGATAACCATGCATTGCAGTTTGTAAGTCAGCAGGAGAAGTTGAATCAAAAGCATGCGAAATGGGTGGAATACATGCAGAATTTCACATTTGTCATTAATCACATTTCAGGAACTGCTAACAAAGTAGTTGATGCTTTGAGCAGGAAATGTTTATTGTTGCAGGAGTTTAGAGTCAAAACCTTGGGTTTTGAAAACCTGAAAGATATGTATGAAGATGATGTAGATTTTTCAGAAGCATACGAGGCAGTTGAGAATCCAGTTCTCAGGGATCAGAGTCCATGGCTAGAATATATAATCCAGGAAGGATTTTTGTTCAAGGGCAATCAACTGTGCATACCGAATTTCTCCATGAGGGAGAATTTGGTGCGGGAAAAACACAGCGATGGATTAGCAGGTCATTTTGGGCATGAAAAAACATTCTCCAAGTTGAGTGAATCGTATTATTGGCTAGGCATGTGAGTAGATGTAAAGAGGTTTGTTGACAGGTGCAGGATATGTCAACACGCGAAGGGCTGAAAACAGAACACAGGATATTATCAGCCATTGCCCATACTCGAAAGGCCATGGGAAGCCATTAGCATGGATTTTGTTTTGGGATTGCTGAGAACACAACGAGGAGTTGATTCCATATTTGTGGTGGTGGACAGGTTCTCAAAAATGGAACATTTCATTCCATGTCATAAGACCAACGATGCGACACACATCGCAAATTTGTTTTTCAAAGAAATCATTAAGTTGCATGGATTGCCGAGAAGCATAGTCTTGGATCGGGATACCAAGTTCATAGGTCATTTTTGGAGGACGCTATGGAAAAAGCTGGGAACTAATCTGGCATTTAGTTCAGCTTATCACCCCCAGACAGATGGGTAGACGGAAGTGGTCAACAAGAGCTTGGGAGATCTATTGAGAAGCTTGTTGACAGAGCACCACAACAGTTGGGACCAGATATTGCCACAGGCAGAGTTCGTGTACAACGATTCGGTGAATCAGAGTACAGGTAAGAGTCCGTTTCAAATTTTGTATGGGACACAGCCGAGAGGAGTTTCTGATCTCAGGGAGATGGTATCAGAACAGGCTAAAACTAGCAGCACGAGGGCTGAAGAGTTCGCGGAGGTGATGCAGGAACTTCACAGTCAGGTGAAGCAGCGGCTGCAGAAGGCGAATCAAGAGTATAAGCGCAGAGCCGATCAGAGAAAGAGACAACTTCAGTTTGAAGTTGGGGACATGGTTCTGGCGCACCTGAGGAAAGAAAGGTTCCCAAGGGGAACATACAACAAGCTCAAGATGAAGAAAATTGGGTCGTGCAGAGTCCTGAGGAAATTTGGGCAGAACGCTTATGAGCTTGAGTTGCCAGATGGCATCGAGATATCTCTGATTTTCAATGTTTCGGATTTATACCCATACAGCGATGGAGAAACCGAAGCTGGAACTGAAGAACCAGTGGTCCAGTGGCAGAAGCAATTGCTAGTTGCACATAAACCGCAAATGGAGTGCATACTGCATAAAAGAGTAGGCAGGAAGACCAGGAGAAAGCAATATTTTGAATACCTAGTGAAATGGAAGAATCACCCCGTGGAGGATGCTAGCTGGGAGATAGAGGCAGTGATACAAAAGCATGGGCACACTGTGCAGGAGCTCATGGACAGGAGCCCATGAAATTTTTCGAGCTGAGGAGTATGATGCAGGAGCATCACTCACTCATCAAGCGAGCCAGCGCGTGGAGTAGGAAAGACAGCTGGACAAGCCAACAAACTTCTTTTTGAATTTTACTTTGAGAAATTGTTGTGCCAAGCATTAATGAGATAATGTAATGAAGCACACTTGTATTGTATAATAGATAAGAAGGCATTTATTAGAATTAATGTTGTTAGATAGGAATTTATTGTAGGTTTGATAGTTTCAGATTTCGAAAGGGAAAACAGAATATAGGCACCCTCCTTTGTATCATTGTAAAAATTATTCAGATTCTTGCATCCAGGAAAGAGGAGCAGAGTAGAGAACTTGTGCAGAACACCCATGTACATATTGAATTAATAGAAGAGAGTCTGTGATTCAATTCTATGGTTTGTGTTGTTTCTCTGTGTTGATATTATGCTCATGTATGTTAGCTTTCTGTCATGCATTTGCTTTGATATGCTGCATGTGAGATTTCATAATTGATTTGAAGTCTGTGAGAGAGAGGAGAATGAGTTTCAATTGTTTCTCTGTCTGAGCCAGGAGATTCTTGCATAGAGTGCAGTGGAATTCATCCGCATTTGAGTGTGTTGATGAGGCTCAATAGTTAAACTCTCATTCTCATTCATACAGAAGTCGAATTGGGTTGTTCGAGCCGTGCAGGAGAAGTGCAGGTCGAACTTGAATTTTTCAGCCACTAGTTTGAGCAAAGGAAGGCACAGACTATTGTTGCAGGAAGTGCACAGAGTCTGAAAGAATTCGACACTTTGACAGTTGTTGAGGTCGAGCGCAAGCGCAAGCAGTGTGCGTGAAAGGTCTCTAAAGGGGTCAGAGGGACCAAGCTCACGAGGGATAGTTCCATTGTGAACGTCACAGGAACAGACCCTGGTGAAATTCGAACAAAGAGAAGCCCTACAGCAGGGGAATTCCCAAGGAGGAGAATTGACGGTAGGGATCGCAGGAGGAGAATCGCGAAATCCCGCTGACCTTTAGATCGAGGAGAAGTTGTGCAGGAGTTAGCCCATATGCGCAGAGAGGACCAACGCCCATCGAGGTTCGGAGTTCGGCATTTGACGAGGAAAGAGTTCCGTGCTCGTTGAAATTGTGAGTCGCGATTTCTCGAATCTACGGGAGCCGTCGATCAGAGCAAGGACACGTGGCACAAGATCCCACGGAGTCAGGATTCGGGGTTTGGAAAGGTTTGCGACCTTGTGCGTTAGAATCGCAAATTCCCAAATCGTGATTTACCGATAGCGCGAGTGGGAGACAGGTGTCAAATCATAAGCCACAACCGGAGGCGTTGATAGGTGGCGTCAAATCGGAGTTCGGGGTTTGGAGAAGGTAGTGACATACGACATCGTATGTACCGATTTCCCGATAGGGAAAACCTGACGGGACTGAGTCGTTGACCATTGACCATCAGGGATCAGGGTTCGGAGTTTCGAGTTGCATGTGAATTGTGTTCCTGATTTTCGCGACACCGCGAAACCTGATTGCCCGATACGCGAAGGGGAGATCGCCGAAAGAGTGCTGTGGGTAGAGGGAACTCCCGAGAGGGGTTTGGAAGAGCTTTGACTCTTCGGGCCTGTGAGACGAAGAAGGTCCTGGTGAGAGTAGGGTGGAACCGTGAGGGTTTCGAGGCTGCACCATTATATAAGATTGTTGTCTACTAGATTATTGGTGTCGTCATATGAAGGGTTTTCTAACATATCAATATCAATATAAAAACATTGTACAACATATAAACGATGTCGCAATATAAAAACGCTAAGGATATGGAAATTATAATATTGCAAGGGTTATATACAGGGATATAATGCATTCATTAAATTATATAAATTTATTGTCAAACTATATTGGCTATCATCAAATATTAAAAACGTGATGAATATGTGTAAGATTTCAACTATATTAAATGCTATCATGATGTGGCAATCCACAGTATTAATCATTGTCATGTGATAAGGCAGATATATAATGGTTGATGCATGGTAACTCAGTTATGTAATAACGTTGATATATAATCATTGCCACAAAAATGTAGATATATAATCCAGATACATGGTAAACCAGATATATAATGGTTGAGATATAATAACGCAGTTATTAATTGTTATCATAAAAATAAAATGCAGATATAAAAATTTGTATCCATCTAGGTGTAACTCGTTTTCATACACAACAACAAGGAAATAACCATTGTCTATTATATATGTATATTCAACATTGTTTGTTTAATACTACGATACAAATTCAAAGTTGTCTATTCACATTTTTGGGTAAAATGAATCAGATGAAACCGGATTGGCAAAACAAATTGGGTAAAGGGAGAATGGTAAAACGAATTTGGAAAAACCAAGTTGGCAGAACGAATTTGGTAAAGGGCGAATGGTAAAACAAATTTGGCAAAACCAAATAGGAAAAACAAAATGGGTAAAGGGAGAATGGTAAAATGAATTTGGCAATACCGAATTAGAAAAATGTTGGCACAGGGGCAGACCTAGGGTTCAACTCCAAGAGCACACCAAAAATCCCTAACTATTGGCCCTTTCGGAAACACCTATGAGGCAGATGCAATCTCACTCAATGTAGCTATAGGGGGTTGCAGGAGACAAGTGTCTACAACCAGAGGAAATGCAGAGTGGATTCACAACAACAACACAAAATCACCTAGTTATTATTTATCTTCCTTAAACCTACTGCGCAAGTTATATTTCAGATCCAACACAATATCACAATAGCAGCATATCAAATGAAAAATAACACAACATCAATCACACATAAAACAATATATACGTGGTTCACCCTCTCCCTAGGGATACATCCACATAACTGTGATTTATAATATATTAAGATGAAATCATATTGTTCTTGTCTACACTCTTAGCTAATATATCTTCTCTCTTCTCTATTCCCTCTTCTTTATTCTCTCCTTCCCTCCTTCCCTGTGCACCCATCTGTAGGGTCGATCTTTGCATCCAACTTATGATCTTACAATACCAGAAGGCTCTCACACTCAGTACTTCTCTCTCACACAATAATGCTCACTCTATCTTACAATAACAATGAACCCTCAACCAACTTAGCACCAACCCATCCTAGGTCCTTTAGACCTTTATTTATACATTATAATCAGTCACCGACATCCTTAGGTCAAGACCTAAGTGTCAAAACCCTAGATACCAAAATCCTAGGTGTCTAAAACCCTAGGTCAACTTGACCCACGTTTTCAGGGCTTTGCCATCCTCTCTTTCCTTCCTTTTCATGCAATGCTCCAAAGCATCCAACGATGGATTTTTCTACTTGCTGAGTTGTTCATGATCCATATTCCTTATTTATCTATCATCCTTGATCTCCTCATCCAACAAATTTCTTTCTCTTACTTCACACTGTCTTTTCTTCTTTTCTACTCACTTATACCCATTATCAGTCGTTGTGTCTGTCGCGTAGTTTTTGTTTTATATTTTATTATTTATTATTCACTTACTTCCATACCCAAGGGCCAACAGCCCCCCAACACTCACCTGTGACTCATCCCGAGGCACTTCAGATCTGATCTTCCTATTTTATTTCAACTTTAGACTGTGCAAGGCAACATGTGCTTTCTGCTCTGTCCCTCCCTTCTATGTGCAACCTGTCTTTCCTGTGTCTGTAACCTAGTTTCAACGGCACCTGGTACCTATACCCTTTTACTTATACTTTTAGTGAGAGTTGTGAGGCAGTTGGTTTTCATAGTACAATTTCAATTGGCTCTTGTTCACCAAACCTTCCTTCCATTCTCCAGTCAAAGTATTCATCTGCACAACGCCTCCTTCTGTAACATAGGTAACCTCATATGGCCCAAGCCAATGTTTCGTGAAATTACCTAGATGCATCATGAAATTACTGTCATATACCAATACCATATCTCCTTGCTTGAAGGCTTTCTTCTTGATGTGCCTGTCATGGTAGGCCTTTTCTCTTTCTTTTTGAAACTGCTGGTGAAATCCTGCAATACATTTTCCTTCTTCCAACTCAACCAACTGTGCAAGCCTCTCTTTCACAATGCTAGTGTCACCCATATCTATAAAGGAAACAATTCTCAAACTAGGAACCAAATATTCCATGGGTACAACTGCTTCTAGACCATAGACCAATTTAAAGGGGGTCTGCATGGTCAGTTTCTTACAAGTGGTTCTATAGGCCCAAAATATTGTTTCTACTCTCAAATCTTAGTCATCCTTGTTCACACTGCATATCTTCGTTATCGTTGTATCCAAGATCTTATTGAATGCTTCAACTGTCCTATTTTCTTGTGGATGATAGGGTGTTCTCTTCTGATGGTGAACTTCAAGTTCCTGAGTTAAGGCTTCAATAGTCTTGTTAATAAAATGTGTGAATTCATCACTCATAAGGATATTTGGGCATCCAAACCTAGTTATGATATCATCAAATATGAAGCAGGAAACTATAGTTTCACTACAGTCCTTAACTTCTCTTTCTTTGGCCCATCTGGTCAAATACTCTATCGCAGTAATTATGTATCTAGCTCTTGTGCACTTCTCTGGTGGGTTTATAGGTCCCACAAAGTCAATGGTGCATTTTACAAATGCTTGTAGGGTCAATTGTAGTGTTAAAGGCATTTCATCTCTTCTGGAATATTTCCCAACTCTTTGACATACATCACAGGCTCTATAATAGTCCTTAGAATCTTTGTGTAGAGTAGGCCACCAAAGTCCAGCCCTAAGAATCTTCTGCGTTGTTTCTTTTCCTGCGTAGTGTCCTCCTGCGATGCCTTCATGTTCTTCTGATAGGATCAATGATCTCTCTTCTTCCATAACACACCTCCCCAATATCTCATCAAGTCCCATATTGTATAGATGTCTAGCTATAAGTGAAAATTCTGTAGCGCGCACTACCGACTGTTTCTTCTAAATAATTTTATATTCACTAGATGCCATTCCTGTTGACAAGAACTGGACTATCTCCATGAAGTGATCATCAACCTTCTTGATGACCAACAACTGTGCATCTGGAAGTGTGTCCTCCAAACTAGTAGGCTCTTCTCCATGTTCCAACCTTGACAAGTGGTCAGGAATTTTTTTCATTCTACTTGGCTTAATCACGATCTCAAAATCATATTCCTAAAATAGCCGAAGCCATCTACATATTCTTCCCCCCAACACTGGCTTGTTGACTAGGTATTTCAGCATGAAGTGATAAGTAAAAATTTTAAAGTGTCCTCCCAACAAGTAGTGGCGGAACTTTTGCAGTGCATAAACCATGGATAACCCTTCTCTCTCAATGGTGGTGTAATTTATCTCAGCTGTTGATAGCTTCCTGCTAGCAAAGGCTAATGGGTGGTCAATGTCTCCAGCTCCTAGTTGTGATAACACAACTCCTAATGCAATAGAAGATGTATCAACATGCACATGAAATTCCTTGCTCCAATCTGGGAAAACCAGAATAGGTGCAGTAACCATTTTATGTTTCAGTGTGTCGAAGCTCTACTGGCATTCCTCTATCTAATGAAACTGACAATCTTTTTTCAAAATATTCTCCATGGGTGTTGTGATCTGTTCATAGTCTTTAATGAAATTCCTATAGTATCAAGTGTGTCCCAGCACAATGAACAGTTGTTTGACTTAAGTAGGAGGGGGTAGATCAAATATAATGACAATCTTGGATGGATCTACCAACAATCCCTGCTTACACATAATATGGCCCAGAAGCACTCCGAAGGGTGAAAATAAGATGCACTTATTCAGGTTCAAGGAAATCTGACATTGCCTACACTTATCCAACATT
>JZKD02S1695555.1:4960-16100 GCA_000966675.3 Picea glauca | reverse complement strand
CACAATGAATAGTTGTTTGACTTAAGTAGGAGGGGGTAGATCGAATATAATGACAATCTTGGATGGATCTACCAACAATCCCTGCTTACACATAATATGGCCCGGAATCACTCCGAAGGGTGAAAATAAGATGCACTTATTCAAGTTCAAGGAAATCTGACATTGCCTACACTTATCCAACATTAGTCTTAGACATTCAATATGCTTTTGTAATAAGCCAAAAACAGTCCAATCATGAAAATATGCTTCCAGGAATTTATGTAAAAACTCCTTGAACGCTTCAATCGCCACCCTGTAAAAGATGGTTGGGGCATTATTGAATCCAAATGACATCACTGTATACTGGTAGGATCCCCATTCTGTTTCAAAAGTGGTCTTCTGGCGATCTTCCTTACCAATCCGGATTTGATGGTATCATGTGAATCCATATGTAAACGAATATACCTCTTGTCCTCCTACAATTTCTAACACTTTGTCAGTGAATGGTGTAGGGAATGGGTCATGCCAACAAGCATCATTCAGCTTGTTGATATCTACACAGATCTTGATTTCTCCTGTCTTCTTGTCTTGTACTACCATAGGGATAATCCACTCTGACTCTTCAACAAGTTCTATGATTTCTGCTTCCATCATTTTGTCAAGCTCAATCTTCACTTTCTCCTTATATTTAGGGTTCAATCTGTACGGTCTTTGTTTCACTAGCCTAACATCTCGTTTCAAAGGGATCCTCATCTCTCCCATGGGCCCTTTAATTCCCTTCATATCAGTTAAATTGGTTGTAAACAAGTCTTTCTATTCATGAAGTAACTCTGTGATCTTGTCAATAGTGGCAGGATCCCAATAATCTCCAACATTTGCAAGTTTTGGTGTCTGCACTATTTCAATGTTGAATTTCTTGATCTTGATCGGTTGTCCAATGAAAGGTAGTTCAATTCCTTGTCCTTCTATGTCTCTCTGTCCTTCTATTTCGATGATGTTCACCTTCCTTGGATCATCGTCTTCGTCAACATTGATATTGTAACAACCTTGTAGTTTTTAAAGAGGTGCAACCCATTCATCCTCTTCTTTCTCTAAAGGGAGGCTAGGTACCTCCTCAAATACATTTTGTCTTACAATCTGTAATGCTTGATCCACTGTAGGATATTGGCTGTCAAACAAAAAGGTGGTTACAAAGTTCTGGGTCATACCTTCCCAATCTGCAGTGATGAGACACAGTTATGCTTGTAGGTACCAATTGATAAGGGTTGTGTCTAGTGTGTTGATGAGTTTGTATACCCATTGTTCTTGAGGAATGCTTCTCCAAGATTCCTCACAACTTTTCACATGGTACTTCAGACAACTTCGACCTGTGTATCTAACTTCGCAACCTTCTACTTTCTCTGAAAATCACGATGTCATCATAGTGCAACATTGTACCCATTCTGTAATATTGTTTTTGTGTGTCCCACACCATCTTCCTAGAGTTTATTTCAAGGCCTCATCCATTGCCAAAAATATTTGCTGTGTTAGTACAATTTCTTCAAAGTCCAACAATAATTCTTCTAAATGATTCGAACCATCAAAGGTGGGCAAGTTACTTACTTTTGTGACGATCCAGCAAACTTCTCGGGTTAATCTAGCTCACCTCCTTGTAGATACTTCATACATTTTGTTCTACTAGTTCTCCAGTGCTTCCTTTGAATATGATAAACATGCGTTGTCACTTCGCCAGCTTAGGTTCCCATCTGTCGTAGGATTAATGCAATCTTGTTGTCTGGCTGTTAATTTATATATGTTTTCTAGTTCATATGCGCGGTCTTCTTCTCTGATGGGTTATGTGTATGTTTGACCTTCATCAGGATCCAAAGATGCAATGACCCGGCTTCCATCTCCTTGAAACAAAATTATTCTTTTCTTTAAATCAACCACAGTGGAATTATTGAAAGCCCAATCAATTCCTAACAATGCGACGTAAGGACAACTATCATCAACTATCTCAATCACCTCGAAGTTTGCAAAATTCCTTACTCTGTCAATGTCCACAGGGACATGTTCCAGTCTTCCAAAGGGGCTTACAACTTTCTAAGTAGCCATCCTAAGCCTAATAGGGGAATATATCAACTTAGGTTTTCCCATCAGTACCCAGGTTTCCTTCGTCATGACATTGAATTCTGACCCTAAGTCGAGGACTACATAATCTATATCATACTCTCTGATCCGAGCATTAAGGTGTAGTTATTTATTTGTCCTTCTCTTTTTGGATAGTTGATATACTTCTTTATTCAGCAAAGGGTCTACCCTCCCTATCTCGTACTGTCTGGCCAAATTTTGTAGTTCTTGTATGGATTTTTCATCTTTAATCAACTCTATAAACATATACAAGAAACTGACAAGTTTACTCACCTCTTTTCCATCTCCGGGAGAAGAATACCGATCAAATTCCAGAGGCATTCCAAATTCTCTTACTTCTGGTCTTGTCTTCGATGATGATCCTTGGTCTCTCCCAAATTATTTTCTTGCCTCCTCAAATATTTGTTTTTCTTTCTTCGCATCACACACTTATGTCTTCTCTATAGCTTTATTGACTCTCGATTCTTCTGTAGTCTTTCCTTGGGTCACTATGTATTCTCCTATAATAGTTCCTCCTCTAGTGATAACAATGACTCTAGGATCTACTCCATGAGGTTCTTCTTTGATTAGTTGTATTTGCAGGTTTTGCTGAGGTCCCTGTCTCTCCTGAAGTTTAGCCAGCAATGTTGGACATTCCTCGATAACATGCTCAAATGAGTTGCAATAGTTGCAAGTGGTACAAGGGTTCTAACAGTACCTTGCCAAGTGTCCTGGTTGTGTGCAGTTATAACATATGATCTAACCTCAACCTCGACCCATACCTCCTCCTCTTCCTCTTCCTCAAAATAAACCATGAGGGTTGAAGTTTCCTCTTTCTGGAGAGTTATACTACGTAGTGCTTCCTTATTTTTGTACTTCATATTGAATTTTTTATATATCCCTTGATCTTTCATGCATGAGGTCATAAGCCCTACAATCCCTTTCATTGTGTCCTATCGACTTACAGAACATGCACTACAGATTTGTGGGTGTCTGTGATCGGATATCCAACAATACTGAGAGGGGGGGGGGTGAATCAGTATTGCCTACTTTTTCTTTTTACCTTCATCCATATTAAGCACACATTAATTATTCAATTAAGCAACATATGATGAACAACAAACCCTTATGAACACAAGATTTTATCATGGAACCCAATAGGGAAAACCACCAACTTTTTTCTCATTAATAAAAGGTTATTTTACAAAATTGTTTTCAAGCTACAACTTGATGGAGAGACATTCCCCAAGTTTCTTCAGCTACAAATGAAAGGATGTTACCACACCCCATTTACTAGATACAACTAAAAGGAATCACCCACACCCTCATTCACTAGCAACAACTGGTAGGAGGCTTCAACCCCCTGTTTAGTCAGCCACAAATGATAAGGAAGCACCAACTCCCTTTGTTCACCAACACCAACTGGTAGGAGGCTATGACCCCCTGTTTAGTCAGCTACAACTGAAAAGGAAGAACCAAATCCCCTACAGTCTCCAACCTTCCCTTACACCACCGAACCACCCTTAGTTTATAATGCATTTCATTCTCTTCTGTACTTCACTGAATTTGACTCATACAACCATTTCTATATTTGTACTTGTCTGCTGCAATATTTTCTTGTATGGTCTTTTGTATCAAGTGCTGGATTGAATAACTGATGCTCTATATTCTTTTGTTCTTGATCTTCAATAAGACATTGGCAGGCACCTTAGAACAAACAGTTCTTCATCTTGGACTCTGCTCCTGTTCCTGATCTTCTAATATGAATCACAAAGACACATTATTCTCACCAATTTTTCTCATTTATATAATCTTCAAACTGATGTGAAATTTAAAACATCATGTCCCTTTATTTGAACCATTATACCTTTTCATTTACAATTATAAACTAAACATTAATTAATATCATTTTTCCTTTTTATTATTTATTCATATTTTCATGATTTATTCTCTTTTAATCATGATTGTGTATTAGTTCATTTTTTTCCCGAGTTGATCACATACATGGATCGACTCATTAGATTGCACTCTTGTTTATGCTACATTCTCGGCTCACCAATAGACCATATTCGATCATCATGCCTCTTCTATTAACTTAATTATAATCACCGTTTTATCATTTTTACAGTGAAGGCTTTCCATAAATTGATCACTGTCATGGATCAATTTAATCCTTTATACTCAATCCCTAATATATGTTATATTTACAAAGACTATATTTCGTGAAGGTGCTTCCTTCAAACCATCACATATGACCATGCGTTACAGAGCCACAGACTTACCGAATATAGAGATGTATAATAGTTTCTTTTTAAAACTTCTTATTTCATATGATCGATGGCATAGAACCACAGGCTTAGCAATTTTGGCAACGCATTACAATATGCAATGTCAAACCTCTATACCATATGACAAATGGCAGTGACCTCATGTTTAGGTGAGATGATCTCCTGAGTGTTTATCGTTCCAACGATCATGATTCAATCTCCTGACGAGATGGATGTCTGACGGGATTTCGAATCTTTTCCCTTCGAGTCATAATGACCTCCAACAGCTCAAAAATATCGATTATGATATCCCTGATATGATCAGATGGTTCATGTATATTTAGTGGAGATATATCAACAGTTTACTTTAAACTTTAAACTGATCCTTACTTTCCTTAATCTGATGGCTAGGAATTGATCAGGCATTGATATGGATGTCTTCTGGGATTTCGGTATTCTTGTGATGAAGGGTCTCGACAATCCATGCCATAATCATTGAAATAGATCTTGGCTACAATATCTCCTTCCCTTCTCGTGACCACTATCTGTGACCAGGGGAAAAGCTAGAGAAGTGCGTCGCAATTTCACATATTGTGAACTCCTGATATGATTTTCCTTGTTCGAAGACCATGAAACTTTGAAAATGCTTCATGATAGATCAACGGTCCAAATCCTCGATGATTCAATGGCTGCTGAGGCTCTTGAAGAAGATCAACAATCGAAAACTTTCCTTGATCCAATGGTCTGGATCTAATTGGGACTTCGCATTTCACGATGTTGGGGGTTAGAGAACCTCCCTTCTTTCAACTCCTGATTTCCTGATATATGATATTCCATTATCCATTTTCGTTGGATCGATGATCCACGACCCTCCATGATCCAATGGTTCTTATCATATCGTGATTTTGTGTTTCACGATTTCATGCAACACCATTATTGACTTTCCTGATCTGTGAGTAAATGCAATTCCAATCACTTTCCATGTGTCCTCTTGATCCAACGAATTAGATCATTTCACTGCTTTGGAGTGTTAACTAACTCCTGGGCTTATCCTCCTTGCAAGTCCACTGGATCCAATGGTTGACGAGTATTCTTGAAGAAAATCAATGGTCATGATCTTCCTGTGATCCAACGGTTCAGCTCTCATCACGATTTCGCATTTCACGACTTCAAAGGTTAGAGCACCTCCTTCATTTGACTTTTCAGTCAGCAAAATGTTGATCTCCCGCCATGTGTCCTTCCACTTGAACATGATCTGACGATCACAATCTTCCAACGATCCTTAAGATCAAGTTCACCCATATGACCGATGTGCTTTGTATCAGATAATCAACATGGTGAGACTCTTGATTGGATGACTATTGAGCTTCTCATTCTGATCAGACGGCTGCTAAGGCTTCTCCAATTTTCTGCGCACTGATCAACTGTTCATTATTTTCACTGATCCCGACGACATTTCTATAATCCGTTATTCCTTTACAAATTTTGATCATTGAATCATTGTTGATCCTATTTTGATAAACAATAGTCACAGATTTCCTCTCTGTGCAATGTGCTATTCCTTCTAAGATTTTGATCTTTCAATTATTCGTCTCTCTTTTTTACTCTTTCGATATCTGCACATTGTTTGACATCTCTTTCTTAACTGATATATTGTTGACATCAATGACAATATCATTTGTTGTTTAACAACAGATCATCACTTCAACTGTTGACATCGATGACAATCTCATGAGATGTACTTCATCATTACCGATCATCACTTCGACTGTTGACATCAATGACAATATTTCCAACAGTATGAACATATTTTTACATGTAGTTGCATTCACCAAGGCGATGTACATACCTCGCACCCTGGTAGAGTAACTTTATTTAAAGAACTCAGAGCTCCAAAGGCCAAGTACTCATGAAATAGGGGACAATGTTCCTTGTCATGGCCTTTTGATTTGCATTTGGTACACCAGATGTCTTCCCTTTTATATTTTCCCTTGTCTTTCTTCATATCTTCGACCTGTAGAGATAAGCTAGTTAGCTGACTCAAAATTTGACTCATACATCAACTGGATTCTCCCATAGGGGCTGATTCTAACTTCATAGCGATCTCCCAGACCTATGTCTGCAAAGAAATCTTCCGTTGCATCAAAGGAACTCTTATGTGTGGTAAGAGGGAAATAATTAACCACTCCTTGTTCTACTCATCTGGGATCTGAAAACTCAAATGGCTTGCCAAGGTCTTAAATCTCTGATCAAACTCCAACATAGGTTCAAATATTCTCTTCTTGATTTCTTTTAGTTCTGTAATGCACTGTGACTCTAACTTAGGTTTCTTGAATTCAACAATTAGCGTAGTCTTAATGTCATTCAGTGGTTTTGTTGCAACTCCTTGGACAAATTTCAAGTACCAACTCAGTGCACGATTTCTCAAGGTAGTACTGAGTTGAGCTCGTTTAAAATCTTCATCAGTGATATTTTTAATACTCCATACAACTTCACATAGAATCCAGTGTTGATAAGGATCTTCAGATCCATCTCCTCTGAAGGTGGGTAACCTCATCTCATTTTCCATAGATATTCCTAGGTTTCCTAAATGAATATGTGGTGGACTACTAGTGACAGTGATCTCAGCGCTCTAGTGACTTTGATTACTCTGATTGCTTAATTATTTTGAAACAATAGGAGGATTAATAGTACTTACTTCAACAGTTGGCGTAGTTCTTAAATTTTCTGGCTCTTCTTGGCGAGGTTCCTCTATCCTAGCGAGCTCTAAATTCTCTTCATCTGTTAGATATGCCTCTTCTCCATTGTAGAAACCTCATCCATGTAGTTCTTCTTAAATAGGTTCACAAGAGGAACTTCTCTAAATGCTCTACCACTACACGTATGTCCAGCCTCTATGTCTCTGTCTCTATCCGTGTTTTGCAAAATTAGCCTCTTCCAATCCAACAACTATTGTATCTTCAATATGTTCTTCTCATGCAACAACATCTTGATCCTGAACTTCAAAAAGTGTAAAAACTTTCCTATAGGTCCCTTAAAGAAATACCTCTCGGCTTCGCTATATGACTCTACTCTGTCAACAACAAACTCGGTGATATACCCTCCAATGGTACTATCAAACCAGTGATCTATTTCTCTTGACATGGAGTTATCAACTCTCTTGACCTTCTTGATCAACATCGATGTCCAAACCACAGGTGGTCTAGATCTGATCTCAAATTGGGTATATTCTAACCTAGCTAACCACTCATATAGCTCCTAATGAATTCCTCCAAACAAAATATCATGTATATCAGTAAAGATATATCTTCCTAACCAATCCTTTGTACTAAGATTAGGGTTCTTGTTCTAGGCTTCAATGAAGTCCTTTTCTTGATATTCTATCCACTTCTGAATATCTGTCTTCGATGGAAACCACCTTGAAATTCTCTCAAGAAGATTCTTGTCCCGACAATGGAACCATTTGTTGGCACAGGCCCAGACCCGGGGTTCAACTCCAAGAGCGCACCAATTAGCCGTAACTACTGGCCCTTTCAGCAACACCTGCAAGGAAAATGCAGTCTCACTCAAAGTATCTATAGGGGGTTGCAGGACACAAGTGTCTACAACCAAAGGAAATGCAGAGTGGATTCGTAGAAATAACACACAATCACCTAGTTATTCTTTATCTTCCTTGAACCTACCGTGAAAGTTATATTTTATATCTAACACAATATCACAATAGCAACATATCAAATGAAAAAGAACATAACATCAATCACACATAACATAAAATATATGTGTTTCACCCTCTCCCTAGGGATACATCCACATAATTGTGGTTTATAATATATTAAGATGAAATCATATAGTTCTTGTATGCGCTCTTAGCTAACATATCTTCTCTCTCTCTCTCTCTTCTCTCTTCTCTCCTTCCCTGCGCACCAACTGCGGGGTTGATCTTCGCATCCAGTTGAAGATCTTACAATACCAGAAGTCTTTCACACTCAGCACTTCTCTGTCACACAATAATACTCACTCTATCATACAATAACAATGAAACCTCAACCAACTTATCACCAACCAATCCCAGGTCCTTTAGACCTTTATTTATACATTACAATCAGTCACTGACATCCTTAGGTTGATACCTAAGTGTCAAAAACCTAGATACCAAAACATTAGGTGTCTAAAACCCTAGGTCAACTTGACCCACGTTTTGAGGGCTTTGCCAACCTATATTTACTTCCTTCTCGCACGGTGATCCAAAGCATGCAACAATGGATTTTTATACTTGATACATTTTCCATGATCCATCTTCCTTGTTGATCTATCATCCTTGATCTCCTCATCCAACGAATTTCTTTCTCTTACTTTACATTTTCTTTTCTTCTTTTCTTCTCACTTCGACCCATTATCAGGCACTGTCTCTTCCACGCATTTCACATTTCATCTTTTTTTCTTTAGTCTTCGCTTAATTCCATACCCAAGGGCCAACAGGCCCCCAAATGGTTCTGTTGTCGGGACCAAAACTATGATTGCTGGGGACTAAGGAAAAATGAGCTTTGTACGAAGATCTAACCTAAAACTGTGAAAGCTTCATGCATAGATCTGTCGCCCTAGTGTGATTTATTATACTTAATCTGTGAAGCTCTATACCAAGAAGAAGAGTCAAATATGAAGGAAAGAGGTAAGATATGTAAGCTTTGTGCTTTGTTCAAGGTAATCTTAGTGAAAAAATTTGTTTCAAAAAGTATGGATCTAGGTATATTTAATAAATTTTGTCCTAGCCTGAAAATCTAGGCACAACTAGAAGAGAAAAGGTTTTATATCAGTAGATCTGATAGAAACAATGAAAGATATGTTATTCCTATCCATATAAAGAATGTTTGGACTAGCAAATGGATGCAAGATCCTAGAAAGAATTTTTTGCAGGTTAGCTACAATGATCCTAGTGCGCATTATAGGAAGGGTTGGGATCATTTAAAAGAAAGAGAGGATTGAATATTTGTTAGAGTTGTAGAAGACCGGGACATATGGCTAAGGAATTCCCTAGTAGAATACCTAGTTGTCTTTTTTGTAAAGCTATGGACCATGAAGTTTTAGATTTCCCTAGAATGATTGCTAAGATTTAAAGAATGAATATGAGGCAAGAAGACCCCGAGGAAATTCAATAAACTGAGACCATGATAGAACCCCAGAAAGAATTAGAGGCTGCACTATTGCAAATGAAAGAAAACCTGAATGATCATAGAAACATCAACTTACCAAAATTTTTCAAAGAAAAAGAATGCATAGAAGAAAGAATAGGAGACTTCGACATAGACTGTGTTCTGGATGAAGAAACACGGGTCACTATCATAACAGAAAGAACTTGGGAAACTTTAAGAAAGCCTATTATGATTCCTTCATTGGGAGGAATATGATTATTTAAAGGGAAAATGATAACCCTACGTGGACGGATCACCCAAGTATATATGAGTGCTCATGGAACTTCGATAGAGGAAGACTTTGAGATTGTTAGATTCATTGAAAACAACTCCCCATTTACTATGTTATTAGGAAAGACTTGTATAGAGAAATATCAAAATAGAAGAAAAGAAGAGGAGGTCCGAGAACATAAAAAGAAGGAATTAAAAGATTTCATGACTTGGAGGATCACACACTTGATTGAAGAACAGGAGAATAGATCGAAGATATTTAAAATCAGGAACTTGGATGTCGAATTTGGAAGAACACAAGAAGACTCACAGAAGACTGAAGAACCTACCCCAGATAGAGAATAAGTATTACCCATGAATCCTAGGAAAGAATCTCAACAATGCAAAGTTACTATGCTAAGAGGAGATAAGAATCAAAATGGAAAGAGGAATATTGAGACAAAGCTCACTGGAAAGAAGGCTAGAAAACTAAGTAAGAAGAGATCAAAGATCGAAAAGTTACAGAAGGTTCCATAGGAAACTTCACAGAAGGAAAATTTGCAAAACTCGAACTTCGTCGGGATATCAGAACAATTCCACATGGCACTTATCCATGGAGAAGCAATATAGTCGTTGGAAATAGTATAACCATTAGGAAAATGCCCCGAACGGTTAGAACGACATTCATGGTCATAAATCTAGCCAAGTCATAGGCGTGCCCATGGTTTCGCCACAGGGTTGGTCCCCCTGAGCCAAGTCACAACCAATTTTAATAAGAGATTATCTATGCATGGAAAAGAAGGGCATTTGAATGTAAACCTTTAAAACCAGAGTGAAAGATAGTTGATTCGGCTCCTGGTCGACTGCTCAGGCACAAACTAATCACTTAAATGTTTGCTCTATTCCTAATATTTGATTGTTAAATGTCTATATCAAATTTTAAAACTTAATATTTGATTGTTAAATGTCTATATCAAATTCACTAAATCCATATTGTTTATAAATTATTTATAAAATTCACATTTTTAAGTAAATCCATATTGTTTATAAATTTATTGTTTTTGTGTATAATTTGAGCATATAAACATGTAATTTTTATCATATATATATACTCGTTTACTAAATTGTGACAATTGATTCTATTAGATCAAAAGATTATGAGGGTGGGGTTTGATAAAATTTTCAAACTAGAGCATTTTACAACTCTCAGTTGAGATTTTGTTGTAAATTGTTTTTTTTTTTTAACCTAGAGAGATATTTTACTCAACCGGATGTTAAGAACCAAACATCAATATAGCATAGAAAAACCTCAAGAAAAGTACTCAACGCCTTTAAAAAGAGATAATATCAGATAATAAGCCTCTTCGAGGGGGCAACCTCCTTTTA
>JZKD02S1695554.1:679812-692761 GCA_000966675.3 Picea glauca | reverse complement strand
ATTAACGGTCATAGGGATGATGAAAATAATGTGTAACAGAGAGCCCCCCAAAGTATGAAGTTAGAACAGAGTGATAGCTGAAATACTTTGTTGAGTGTGTGTAGGGAACAAAGAATAGTTGGTGGGAAACCTGTCAACAAACAAGGAAATATAGTACAATAATATATCATCACTAAGGTAGGCATTCCCATACTCAGAATACAAATTACTCGAAGCATAAATGCTGACATGAAAAGATCCATGTCAATTAAGACAAGTCATAGCCACAAAACATACACTGTGTATCCATGCCAATATGAATCAAATCTGAACATAGCCACCAAAAATATCCTGTGAATCTATGTGTTAAAGTTTCAAATTTGAACATAGCCACCAGACATACAATGTGGATCTATGTAATAGTACACTGAATATACTCCAACACAACCTAGATCTGTCAGAAAATATCTAGGGTCTTCATCTCCACCACTCTATAGTATGAATCTAACCATGTGAATACGTGTGTTGAAGTCGAACATGGTAGAAACCACTTGATTAATGGTCATTAGTGTATACCATTAACAGGTGCGAGGGAAATCATCATTAATGTCAATGACTCCCAAGGTACTCTGGTACAATCCAATGAATGTGAATCAATGAGATGAGGTCAAAAAATCAATGGAATCTCTCGATCAGGGGTCGATAATGAAAACCCACTGTCAAAAGCGAGGAAAACTGCCATTGAGGCCTCCAAATTCCAAGGTACCAACTAGTTTCTAAGTCTAATTTTTGGATAATGAGTTGAAGTTGACAGGAAAAGAGTCTTCATAGGAGGGCCTTAATGTATCCCCCATCAATGACATGAAACAAGTAACAAGATTTGATGTATATCAGAGTAGCAAGTGATTCAGGATTGACTCAGGGATGGTCGATGCAATAGAATTCTTAAGGAATGCAAAAATGGATGATGCAATAGAAGGATTTCTGGGTATAACTTATTTTTTGAACATATTGACGACACAACAGTTGTCTTGGAAACACTAACTCAACAACAGAGATCATAGACCAATTTGTAATCTTATAAGGAGTATGATCAAGAGACCAGCGGATTTTCCAACCTAGACACAAGGTGAGTCAAAGGGTGTCATGTTCAAAAGTGACTCGTCCATGGAATACAGGTTTAGACACATTTCTTTCCCAAAATTTCCCCCACCATTTATGTTGCTTACCTCTTTATTTTTACGCAAGATTGAGGACGATAACATATGATTGTCAATTTAATATCATCCTTCAGATGAGTCCCTCGGAGTATGTTTAATGAACCCTAAGAAAGAGTGGTTCAGTCCCATATGGGCCTTTCGATGTTTGTTTAACGAGTCCAAAGATAGAAAACTCGAGGGTTTTTCATGTTTAGAGAGTTTGAAAAACACTTAAAGAAAACTCTCTCAGTTCCTTTTTCATTAAGTAGTTTGATAGGACCGAAAAAGTGATAAAATATCACCCACCAAATGTTTTCTTCAAATACTTTAATGAGTGTGAAGAGAACAAGGTCGCTCGGCAATCTTTTCATGTTTAGAGAGTCTAACAAGAGCTTAAAGGGAACTCCAGTGGGTTCCTTTTTTGTATAACCTTTACGAGTCTGAAAAAGTGATAAAAGTATACTCGGTTGCATTCTCATGTATTTACGAGCACGAGAAAGAAAAATGACTAAGCTCGATAACTTATTCTCATGTATTTACGAGCATGAGAAAGAACAAAGACTAAGCTCAGGATTGTTTTCATTTTTATGCAAGATTTAAAACAAAACAAAACTATGCTTGGACCTGGTTTCATCTTTACACAAGATATAACCAAAGGAAACTATGCTTGAGGTAAGTGGTTTCATTTTTACACAAGCTTGAACCATAGAAAACTATGCTTGGACTTCCCAATGCATAACACATGGATGGTTGGTACTTAGACCCCAGCTTAAGAGAATAGTGGCTCTACTTCATCATGAAGTCCAGAGGCTGAGGCAAATGACCCCCAAGCTTCAATTCATCCAAATGCAAAGGAGAATGAAATGAAGCTTCAAATACTAGACGAAGGACTTGACTCAAATAGAGAGGGGGAAAACAATTTCATTTTTTAATGAGCTTGGCACAGAAACAANTCATTTTTACACAAGCTTGAACCATAGAAAACTATGCTTGGACTTCCCAATGCATAACACATGGATGGTTGGTACTTAGCCCCCAGCTTAAGAGAATAGTGGCTCTACTTCATCATGAAGTCCAGAGGCTGAGGCAAATGACCCCCAAGCTTCATTTCATCCAAATGCAAAGGAGAATGAAATGAAGCTTCAAATACTAGACGAAGGACTTGACTCAAATAGAGAGGGGGAAAACAATTTCATTTTTTAATGAGCTTGGCACAGAAACAAGAACTATGCTCGTAACCTATGTTTCATTTTTTAATGAGGTTGCCACAAAGACGAAAAAAATATCCTCATAAGTGGTTTCATTTTTTAACGAGCTTGAAATTATAAAACTATGCTCAAGTCCGGTTTCACTTTTTAATGAGCTTGAAATAAGAAAATCATGCTCATAGACCTTTGTTTCATTTTTTAACGAGGTTGCCTCAGAGACGTAAAAACTATCCTCGGGGTCTCTCTTCTTGATCATGGATTCCAAGAGGACAATGCTCCGAAAGGATACCATGTCAAGGGACAAAACTCAGTCATGGATTCCAAGAGATCTTCACTAGATGGAAGGAACACACTCTTGAAGGAAAACATGTCAAGGGTTGCAACAGGGCTAAGCAGATCGAGCTCTAAAAACCCTATCGAAGAGATCACCATGTCAACTACTGGATCTAAGTCATCAGAAGTTGAAGTCATGGGAGACAACGCCACATAATTGACCTGTGGCAGGGGTGATACCGTCTGCATATAAGAACAATTTAGGGAGGTGATCTAGTCAGGGTCAATGAATGAAATTTGATCAAAAGTCACAACTCATACATCGTGAGGGAAAGATATCACACAAAAAAGAGTATACACAATATATTTCATGGCATAGACATAACCTCTCCCAAGGAGCAAAGAAAAATCCAAGGGGTCTTGGACGACCATGACCTCAATAAAGACAGTTTTCCCTCCCAAAGTTACAGGAAACTGATGAAGGGTCCCTAAAGGTTGACTGGTTCTTTTGTTAAAATATAATATATTTTTTGTAACCAGCGCAAGTGGAGGATAACCCAAAGCTTGTCAAGCAATAGAGGGAAAAATACTAACGGACGCACCTTCAACTATCAGTGTCTGAGGAATGTCTCAACCAAAAACCTGTACTATAATCTGGAAAGGAATGTGAGAGGAAAGACAAGGTCTAGTTAGCAAACCCCAATTAAAAAGGATGGCCTCATTACTTGGAGGGGGTTCCATGGGAAAAGGAGAAATACCCACCGGCATGGTAGATTTTGTATCAATGAGAAAAACATGGGCAATATCGGGTTTACTCTCTAGTGGGAGAGTAGGATCAATTGATGATGAGATCAGATCGACCACTTGGGTTTCATTCTCTAAGGGGAGAATGATATCGATGCTTGGAAAAGGATCTACCACTTGGGTTTCACTCTCTAACAGGAGAGTAGGATCGACCGAGGATGGAATCAAATCGACCACTTTAGTTTCAATCTCTGAAGGGAGAGTGGGATTGACCACTTGTTCTACTAGTTCAACCAAGGATGTGACTAGATTGACCACTTGATCAACTAGAATGACCGATGGGGGAACTAGATTGATCATTCCATCAACTACAGGTGGGTTGAGATAAATCTTATGATAAGCAGCTAGAAGCTAAGGCTATGAAACAATTATGTCTTCCAGGAATTTCGAGGATTCTTCCATATGAGGGCAAAGGTGAGTTAGATGACTCCCTTTGCATAACATACATGGGAACTTGACTCTACTTTTCTTCTTCCCAATGGTATCGTGACTAGTTGACGGGAGGTCATCAACATGTCGTTCAGAGGCTGACGACATGGATTGGTTAGGGTGTGTAGACCACACTTCTATAACCTTAGATAGACCAGGGCAATCCTTAAGATGATGGCTACCCTTACAAAGCCTGCAAGGCTACTTGGGATTATGAGTTGTTTGGGTGATCTTGACATCATCAACACTCCCATCATGATTAACAGTAACTGGTTGTTTTCCAACATGTTTTACAGTGGTTGGAGGTTTTGACCCTTGTTTATCTTTCTTCTTCTTAATCTTTCTTTTCCTCTTCTTCTTATTCACCGGGTTACTAGCTTCAAAACTTTCACTCGACGAAGAAGATGAAACGCAAGGCGACCTTGCAAGCGAAGAAGGCGAAGAATATCTTATTGGTGAAGATGGTGAAGGATCAACATGAGGTTGATGTTCTTGAGGGGAAGTGCTTGTGACTGAAGCACTAACTGCATTCGGGATTACCTGAGTGGAAAAAAACGATACTCGTAACCCAATTGTGAGACTTGGAAGGCTCAAAGTAGCAATATGAGGAGGACCAATGTTTCCATAAGAAGGAAAAAAAAAAGGTTCCATGGGAAAAGGAGTTCCTTCATTGGTCATTCCGGGAACTGACGCCATAAAAATAAAGATCCAATCTAGAGTCCACTAGGGAAAACAAAAAGCACACGTTAAAAGTCTAGTAAGCAAGCAAGTAAACAAAAACTTATCACAATGAGCACACTATTTGGTGATGAAATCCAACATCACAAGAACAAATTAACAAGGGGTTGAGATAGAGCAGGTGGAAAAGTTACGTTGACGACCTGCTTAATGGACTTACACCCTAGTGCAATCTCCCACACATAATCATTGGTATACCCTCCAAGGAGCCCCAATGAGTTTGGCCAATGTTGATTCCAAGTACTGTGAATACTTTCCCCTCCACATTCACCTTGTGTAAAGACCTAAAAGAGATAGGCCGCTAAGGTTACCAATCACTATAGTGATGGTTGGGGAAATAGTCGACAGTCTAATCGACTCACAAGGGTAGGGTATCTAGCCCAAAATCAACTTGAAAGGCTTCCACTCATCATTGTGGGTATACCTCTCAAGCGACCCCCATAATATGCGCAACCTCTACACCAAGACCAACAAAGCAGGGTGAGTAACTCTTCCAGTNGTGATACCGTCTGCATATAAGAACAATTTAGGGAGGTGATCTAGTCAGGGTCAATGAATGAAATTTGATCAACAGTCACAACTCATCCATCGTGAGGGAAAGATATCACACAAAAAAGAGTATACACAATATATTTCATGGCATAGACATAACCTCTCCCAAGGAGCAAAGAAAAATCCAAGGGGTCTTGGATGACCATGACCTCAATAAAGACAGTTTTCCCTCCCAAAGTTACAGGAAACTGATGAAGGGTCCCTAAAGGTTGACTGGTTCTTTTGTTAAAATATAATATATTTTGTGTAACCAGTGCAAGTGGAGGATAACCCAAAGCTTGTCAAGCAATAGAGGGAAAAATACTAACGGACGCACCTTCAACTATCAGTGTCTGAGGAATGTCTCAACCAAAAAACTGTACTATAATCTGGAAAGGAATGTGAGAGGGAAGACAAGGTATAGTTAGCAAACCCCAATTAAAAAGGATGGCCTCATTACTTGGAGGGGGTTCCATGGGAAAAGGAGAAATACCCACCGGCATGGTAGATTTTTTATCAACAAGAAAAACATGGGCAATATCGGGTTTACTCTCTAGTGGGAGAGTAGGATCAATTGATGATGAGATCAGATCGACCACTTGGGTTTCATTCTCTAAGGGGAGAATGAGATCGATGCTTGCAAAAGGATCTACCACTTGGGTTTCACTCTCTAATAGGAAAGTAGGATCGATCGAGTATGGGATCAAATCGACCACTTTAGTTTCAATCTCTGAAGGGAGAGTGGGATTGACCACTTGTTCTACTAGTTCAACCAAGGATGTGACTAGATTGACCACTTGATCAACTAGAATGACCGATGGGGGAACTAGATTGATCATTCCATCAACTACAGGTGGGTTGAGATAAATCTTATGATAAGCAGCTAGAAGCTAAGGCTATGAAACAATTATGTCTTCCAGGAATTTTGAGGATTCTTCCATATGAGGGCAAAGGTGAGTTAGATGACTCCCTTTGCATAACATACATGGGAACTTGACTCTACTTTTCTTCTTCCCCATGGTATCATGACTAGTTGATGGGAGGTCATCAACATGTCGTTCAGAGGCTGACGACATGGATTGGTTAGGGTGTGTAGACCACACTTCTATAACCTTGGATAGACTAGGGAAATCCTTAAGATGATGGCTACCCTTACAAAGCCTGCAAGGCTACTTGGGATTATGAGTTGTTTGGGTGATCTTGACATCATCAACACTCCCAGCATGATTAACAGTAACTGGTTGTTTTCCAACATGTTTTACAGTGGTTGGAGGTTTTGACCCTTGTTTATCTTTCTTCTTCTTAATCTTTCTTTTCTTCTTCTTCTTATTCACCGGGTTACTAGCTTCAAAACTTTCACTCGACGAAGAAGATGAAATGCAAGGCGACCTTGCAAGCGAAGAAGGTGAAGAAGATCTTATTGGTGAAGATGGTGAAGGATCAACATGAGGTTGATGTTCTTGAGGGGAAGTGCTTGTGACTGAAGCACTAACTGCATTCGGGATTACCCGAGTGGAAAAAAACGATACTCGTAACCCAATTGTGAGACTTGGAAGGCTCAAAGTAGCAATATGAGGAGGACCAATGTTTCCATAAGAAGGAAAAACAAAAGGTTCCATGGGAAAAGGAGTTCCTTCATTGGTCATTCCAGGAACTGACTCCATAAAAATAAAGATCCAATCTAGAGTCCACTAGGGAAAACAAAAAGCACACATTAAAAATCTAGTAAGCAAGCAAGCAAACAAAACCTTATCACAATGAGCACACTAGTTGGTGATGAAATCCAACATCACAGGAAAAAAGTAAGAAGGGGTTGAGATAGAGCAGGTGGAAAAGTTACGTTGACGACCTGCTTAATGGACTTAGAACCTAGTGCAATCTCCCACACATAATCATGGGTATACCCTCCAAGGAGCCCCAATGAGTTTGGCCAATGTTGATTCCAAGTACTGTGAATACTTTCCCCTCCACATTCACCTTGTGTAAAGAACCAAAAGAGATAGGCCGCTAAGGTTACCAATCACTATAGTGATGGTTGGGGAAATAGTCAACAGTCTAATCGACTCACAAGGGTAGGGTATCTAGCCCAAAATCAACTTGAAAGGCTTCCACTCATCATTGTGGGTATACCTCTCAAGCGACCCACATAATGTGCGCAACGTCTACACCAAGACCAACAAAGCAGGGTGAGTAACTCTTCTAGTCTCAATGTGACCTCGTGATTCACCCTTGTGTTAGAAGGGCTTCCCGAGACAAAATGTAATAAGTGGATTTAACCACTCCCTAACTCGAGATTCTATGATTTTTTGAAACTTTGGAAAGTTATCTTTCACACCTATTCCAAAGCCCTATAACCAATCTAATGTAGGTTTTCTACCAGAAAGTATAAAAATTGTCTAATCAGTTTTTATAAGCGCTTTATTTTATGGTTATTGTTACTCAAAAGGAAAATGGCATGTACAATATGGTGTTTTGACCGGCTCAAAATTTATGCAAAGAGATGAAGATGCAATCTTTTTATTTCGATGAAATCTATGCTACGAGAAGGAGAAAACATTTATCATTCCTAGATGCACAATGTCCCAAAATCTTAAAACTCATTAATATATATATTCTCAAGAAATGAGCAAAAATACTGTACACCAATGCATGATTCATAATTTAAAATTAAAAAATTCTAAGAATCATGCAATTCTGCTACTTCAAATGCAAAGATGCCCCCAATCTAATATAAAGCAAGAAATTAAATCTTTTTGTTTCAAAAATTTCATTAAAAGAAATAATGAACTTTCTTAAAACAAAGAAACCCAAACTAAAAGTTTTCTTTTNATCCTTCAAAACCAAACAATGCCAATGTGGCTAAAAGTAACTCAAAGAATGTCAACCAGACTGTAAACAGATCAATATAGGCTCCAAAAACTCAATCTAGCTGATCAAAGAAAAACTGGTTCATCAAAATATGGCATGACCCAATCCAAAAAAGTTTACAAACAAGTTCGCAACCTAGCAGTAGAGTATAGTACAAGAATTAGGTATTCTCCCAGGCTAGACATTGGTAGGGTGCGAGAAGTTTGCACTGCATCTAACAGTAGGGTGAAAAAATCAATGGTTTTCATAGGATGTAGAGAGGTACAGTGTGAAAATGTCTGTAATCAAAGAAAATTTTGAAAAAGGACAAGGAATCTAAGAGAACTTCTAGATCTAGAGAGTTTGGATGGATGTCCCACAGACTCAGAAACCAGAAAACAAGCAATCAAAGAAAGGGAAACTGGACTAACTAGGAAACAATTTGTTCCCCAGTATGGTCACTAATTTTTTTATTAGATAAATCGGTAGGTGCAGGCACTAACTGATCTCCCTAGATCCACCTAGATCTAGAACAAAACAAACCAGAACATGACACTTTCCTTAAGTTTTAGATTAGAATTTACTAACTAAAGAGGGATAGGTGACATACCATTTAAACGCCACTTCCTCTCTTCATTTCCATCCTAGCTTCGTTCCAACTCTCATACCATCATGAACCTGCAAAAGAACGAAACCGACCAAGGTGATAGTAATATCATAAACTCAATATAAACCTATGTATGTGATCAAGGAATCATACAATAAAACACAACAAGCTTTATAGGAAAGAATCGTATTACTGTATCATATTAAATGTTAAAGAGAGATTACAACCATGGCCTTGATGTCGTAAGGTCCCTTCCAACTATCCTTCGTTCCCCACACACTTCCACTCCAAGAATTATGAGACCATGGATCTGATAGCTACTCACAATCTATCTTGACAAAGCAAATCTCAAAGCCACTCTAACCAAGCTAACAATCCCAAGCCAAAAACAACTAACTTTCTCCATGAGAGCTCCTCTCTTTTTATAAGATAAAGAGGATAAGGTGAGGAGGTTAGGATGATCCCACTAAATCATGAAAGAAAGTAATATCCAAACCATTTGGAAGCCACCTCACCATGGAAGTTTATTCCTCTAGAAGCATCGAGAAGACGCTTGTTTTTCCCACGTGTAAGCATTCTCACACCCTACCTATAGAGTAGACTACGAACTCCTAGTGACCTAACTATGATGTAGCCTATGAGAATCAGGCATTATCACACCCTAGCTATAATGCAACTTGCAAAATTCCTTTTTATAGGGTTTTTACAAAGGAAAATGCAACTTTTTTTCTCAAGAAAAGTTCTTCTCCCTTCCTTCTTCAAGAACTCAGGCCACTGACCCCTCCAAAGGAAAAAGATAGGTTGACATCATTAATGGTCATAGGGATGACGAAAATAATGTGTAAAAACCATCCTTTCACTAGGGTAAAACCTTTGTACCTAAGACAAATGTCTGACCAACATCTTGTCATGGGGAAATCCTTGACTTCCAGATCCTTTTTAATAGCAGTATTCCCTACTATCGAGAGCCAACCTTTATCTGGATGGGGAAAACCCCCAGCTTCTATGCTATATTCACTCTGGGAGCACCAATCAACTAGGGAGAAACCTACAACTATCGTACAACACCCATAATGGGGCCATACTATTACCTCTACCACTAGCCTACTATATGGCCACGCATTCCTAGGAATAGATAATATTGTATGGAACCAACCTCCACAGCCTGCTAATCACACAATTAATACTCAACCAGGAGGACCCCTTGGAGGCTTACCCTATGATGGAGGACCTCTTGGTGGACTTCTTGGAGGACCACCCCACGGTGGAGGGGGACCATGCTATGGAGGCGAACCTCATGTAGGAACACCTTATGGAGACATGCCTTTTGGAGGACTGTCTTATGGAGGAGGACCCCTTGGAGGACCACCCTATGGAGGCAGACCTCCTGGGGGACCACCTTATGGAGGAGGACCCCCTGAAGGACCACTCTATGGTGGAGGACCCCCTAAAAGACCATATTACAGAGGAGGACCTCCAGAACATCTCCCATATGGAGGAGGACCACATAACCCACCTCCACAGGTCAACAAAGAACTCTCGTTTTTGGCAATTTTATATTTTCTTGATCTTTCAAGGTTGACTAATGATCCCATATGACCTGGGGGAAAACCTGAGTCCTCAACCTCTAATATCTTGATGATTAAATTCATGATGTTATCCACGAGAACTAAGAATTATGACTCTCAGGATGGGAATTCTCCATAAAAATATTGTCCCGTTCCAACCCCATCCAATGATCCTCTCACTCTCAAGAAACCAAGTATAGAACCCTATTTTCATCCCCCAAATGGAGTACTTCATTGAACAACACATAACCCTAACGCTTGAGAAAACCAACACTATAATATAATAGAGTATCTTTCTCAAGCCCCATGTGCCATGTCCACCCTCAACGTATTGTAGAGTTTTCCAACCGAATGAAAATCTTTATTAATAGCCATTGGGGGAATTGATCCCTCAGATTCAAACATTATCTCTTTTAACATTGACCAAAGTGAACCCCGCCTTTCACACCAACTTTAATTACAAATCATCATTCGTTCACTTAACAAAAATGTTTTTCAAACCGTGATCGATGAAGGTGAAACCACTTGTATTATGTCAATGAATTGTTGGAAATACTTAGGCTCTTCATAACTTACTACATCAAAAACCATCTTAAAGGCCTTTGATGGATATTTTTTCAAACCTCATGGTACCTTTCCCTCCGTACCAATCAAACTAGCTGGTAAAATTGTTTTCGTCGAAGTAGAAGTAATCGATTATAATCTCAACTACAATCTCCTTTTAGGTCGTACTCGGTTTTATGTTATGAAAGAAGTGGCATCCTCTGTCTTCCAAATTATCCACTTTCCCCACCAAGGAAATATAGTGACAATTGACCAACTTGATTATTGTACACCTGATGTGCAACTTAACCCGAACACAAATGTACCATTCATAGGTGAGTCAACATTCGAATATGAGAGTATAGGTGTAGGAATCTATCTGACCCTTATGGGAACCTTCCCTTTACCTTCACCCAATACCTCTCAAATAGATCCAATCAATATGATCTCTGCCTTTTGTGGTAAATCCCTTGATTCTTTCAACCCTTGTGTAATTCCTCACTTTTCCAATATCGAATTCTTCAAAGATATCATTCCTTTATCCCCAGCTGAATTATCATATTTGACCATCCAAACAATAGATGAATCTCCTAAAACTGATTCTAAACTCCTATTGGATGAGGATACAAATCATTTTCCCTCTCCTTATTGGGTTATGCCTAAACATTTCAAGGGTGACTTCCTATATTTCGTCTTCCCATTAGATGAAGCTATAATGGAAGTCATGTCTCTTCAAGACCAACCCTGGGAAGACCATCACCACCGATCCTCTTTCTTACCGAGTCAAAAAAGTATAAAAATTCATATTCAAACCCTCGTTTCTACTGATGCCCAAGACCCATCCTTGTTACCCATCACATCATATTCTTATCCATCAGAAGGAAACTTGGGAAATATTTATAATACTATATCAATCTATATTTCAATTAAACATGGGATCACATAACACATCCAAATAGGTTTAGATTTCTCTCCTGAAGAGATTAAATGTTACACTCCCTTTTTAAAGAGTTTCACAATATTTTTTCCCTGGTTATATGAATAAATTCCAGGAATTGAACCACAGTCGTTGTTCTCGAAATTAAGTCATATCTCTAAGCTTGTCCCATTTGAAAACAACTTCATCCAGTTCACCCATGAAAATCCACAACTATTAAGGCCGAAGTTAAAAAATTATTGAACCTTGGTTTTATCTATCTCGTACCCCTTACAGAATGGGTCTCCAATATCATACCCATTGCCAAGAAGCAAGGCATGATCCGAGTATGTGTTGATTATATAGATCTTAACAAGTATTTTCCTAAGGACAATTTCCCCACCCCCTTCATCGATCATATCATCTATGATTGTGTTAGATGCGACATATTCTCATTCATGGATGACTTCTCTAGCTATAATCAAATTGAAATCATACCGAAGGACCAACACAAAACCTCCTTTGTATTCCCATGGGGCACTTTCGCTTATCGAAAGTTACCCTTTGGTCTCAAAAATGTTGGAGCCACTTTCCAACGAGCCATGCCTTATGCTTTCCATCACATTAAAAATACCATGCAACCTTATCTATATGACCTACCCACCAAATCTCCTAATTAGCAAGATCATATCGATCATATACGAAAAATCTTTATTCGTTACCGATATTACAACATATGCCTTAATCCACACAAATGCATATTTTTTGTGGAATCTGGTCATCTCCTTGGTTTTATTGTATATAGGTTTGGGATTCGAGTGGATCCCCTTAAAGGTGAGGCCATTATCAATATTCATCCTCCTGTTACTAGTAACCAACTTCATAAATTACAAGGACAAGAAAATTTCTTAACACGGTTCATCGTCAACTATGCAGACATTACTAAGTGTTGGTTGTGGAGCCTGATTATCTTCCTGATTCAGAGGTCTTTGCTTTCATCTTTGTTTATACCCCATGAAGTATTTACACCCCAGAAGTATGTACACTCTTCCATGTGGGGGAGTGCAGAGGGGGGGTACCCCCTCTGCAGGGTTCGGGGGGTCCATCCCCCCGGCTGGGGGGTCTGGGGGAAAGCGGGCCCCCAGTGGGGGTTCGGGGATTTGTAGAGAGAATACAGTTCCACGAAAACCAAAAGAAAATGGTGTGTCAGAAAGGATGAACAGGACAATCATGGAGCGTGCAAGGAGTATGAGATTGCATGCTGGTTTTCCCTTACAGTTCTGGGCAGATGTTGTAGATACTGTTGT